>JAHDVE020012290.1:0-132071 GCA_022606495.2 Halesus radiatus | reverse complement strand
TTGAAAGGTTTTTTTCAATTTGGATGAGTGTTTCAGGCTAATAATTATTGTTTATAAAAATAATTGTTACTCTTTGCGCTATGCACAAAAATCTTGTCTTAAGTTTTTAAGAACTTTAGTTTATCAATTAATAAATATTTATTTATTTATTTTTAATACATTATCTTTATCATGATATATAATATAAGTGTCCTTTTATACAACATTTACTATATATATCTGATGGTCTCCGTGGTTGAGTGGTTACGATTCTCGGCTACGAATCTGGAGGTCTTTTAATTTTATTTGATTAAATTGTCTTATTTCACAATTTATTCGGCCAAATAATATGTAGTGTATTTGCGGCACATTCCAGAGTGATGGATACTGTCAGTATCTATCTGAAAGACCACCATTCAGAATCGAAACATTGCTTGAAACAGTTTTATCCGTGTTTGGTGACTAGATCTGAATAGCTATATACTTCCCCACCTTCCTTCTTCCCCATCCCCTTCCTCTCTCTCCTCAATACCTTCCGCCTCACAACTCTCCAATTGGAGATGCCATAGTTTCACTGGTTCGAGACGGTTAGGAGCAGTTGGGACTCTTGTGTGGTAATCATATTTAAAAAAAAAAACATATGCATGTTTTTTTTTCGTAATCCAATTATAATGTAACTACTAGAAAACATATACATGTACCATATATTATATTAGTTAACCATTACTAAATCAATGTTCATTCTACTGCCATCCACAAATGCTTAAAATGGAATAGTAGTATATAATCTGTAAAATAAAACCATGTAACAAAAAGTTTAATCAATAAATATATCCACAAGAACAAAAAGTATTTTCATCGTTTTCCAGATAGGTAGATAACTACTCTCAGTATCGCCTCGATGAGAGACTAGATATTAATAGTCAGATACTTCCCAAACTTCATTTTCTAGATTTCAATCGTATTCTCATATAAATCTATTCATAACTTTAATCAAATTGGGTGCGACGGAGACTAACTGGCAGTCAAAAAAATTGAAATACGGTTTTCGGATGTAAAGAATTTATGTATTGTTTTTTTAGTTGGTCTACTTTTATTTTATAAAAAACCATGAGCAGGTACCTATTTACGTGCCATTGGAAATAAATGAAAAAAAATATTAAATATGGTAAAATGATTATAATATTAAATTATTTATCTTTTTTGGAATGTTAGGTCAATAAAAACAAGTTTAACTGCTCTACCCACACGAACGCACATGATACGACCGCTATATTATCGGCCGAACCCAACAAGCCGTATCGCGTACGACGTACGGGATACGACGTCCAGGTACAAAAAAGCTATACCCAAAACCCATAAAACATTCTTATACGTCAAGTTTGTTCCTACGTCATCTCGTTTAGTATTCCGAGGTTAGCCGAAGCTAACGGATGTGTTCGGGTATTTTTGTATCTCCCATACAAGTTACGTCACTAGTCACACGTATTGTTATTGCGAAATCTAATGAAAAAAAACCCGATGCTACCTACTTTTTGAATAATAACCCAAATGACGGGCGGTTAATTTCGTTGAATGATTCTCTCCACGATGCACCTACGAAAATTTTTAAATCCTTAGTATAATTTATAAAAAATATATTTCTGTTGTCCTTGCCCCTAATTTCAGCCCTCCACCGCCCCCCATTTTCCCTTTAGGCTATCACCGACCCTTCTTCCCCTTTACCGCCCCCCGCATTTACCCTTGACGGCACCATCGTACCCGTGGATCTCTCCGACGGCCCTTATGGGGCGATACCGCCTCCGTTGCGAACTCATGTTCTAGATGGTATGTTAGGTACCGTACACTCATTAAAAAATACAAAATATTCATTACGGCTAGTTTTGACTTCTGACCGATGCCCTAATTACTTGTTTTGTTTCTATAATCGGCGGAATTTGCTTAAACGCCTAATTTCTTATTAAAAAATAAACCGAGTCCATTGTAATTCGCTTCACTCAGTATTCCTTCTTCCGCATTCGTAGACTTTGGATCCCGAAAATTTGAATCGATTATGATTCGACATAATGATTGAACTTAACCAAAATCACAATGAAAATTATGCTTCAAAAATTATAATTACGTAATACAATTACGATGATTGTAACAGGAAGCGTTATAAAAAAAAGTAATATCTTAACCTTCTTACTTCTTTCAGTAACTTAAAAGCCGCGGAGAACGTGTTACAAAGATTCGTTATTTTTTCTGATAGTATTAATTTATTTATTCTTAAATAAAAACAAACCTTAGCCACTCATCTCAATAGGACAGTCCTGTGTTGAGATGAGTGGCTCTATAATGTTAGTGAAACGATATATTATAATATATATATTTTTTTTTACATAACACCAAAGTTATTCAGACTATAAACAAGTATAAGATCTACAGTAAATCTTTAAGTTGGGCCGTACACTTATAGATTACAACAATAATAATTCATTGTAACCCAAATAACTATCATAAAGTATCTGTGTTCCAATTAGCCACAATCACAGGGTAACCATATTTTTGTTAATAAGAAAATAATAATAGGTAAATAATAATAAGTAAATAATGATCAGTAAATAGTAATAAGTAAATAATGATTCATGAATATATAAACGTTAACAAGTAAATAATAATAAATAAATATTACAAAGTTTACACAGTTTATATTTATAAACCAGCTTAAAAATCAAACTATTCTAAATTAACAAAACATAACGCGAGCATACGACGAAAAGAGCAAAAGCCAAAAGTCAAAGTCATTGTTTTTTGACAAATTGGGATTGTGGATTTTTGAAGGCTCATAGTTTCGCAAGTATAAATTAAATTATATATATATACAAGTATATATATATATAAGTAGAAAATATAGGTAGAAAAAAATACCCTCTTCTGTATATCTTATGTTGGTCTTTTCCATGATTATTATGTATTTTTCCATAGGTCTAAAGAAATTTTATTATATCACTACACCTGAGGTTAAGCTACCTAGCACCAAATACAACTTGACGGTTCAAGCGTCTGTGGCTAATCAATATCATACCGTAGGATATGAAAACATATTTTATATAGGAAAATCACAATTTACGCTAGAAAGTGAACGTTTTTTATTAAAAAAAAAAACATTTTAACAAATTAACTTATTTTAATAACAGGTTAGAATACGAAAATAATAGAAAAAAATGATTCTTATAAATACTATTACGTACAAATTTGGGATTATAAATCCAATACTCGCTGCGCACGCAGGTTGCTCCCAGGTTAATAAGTTGGAACGTCTCCACGGTTTTGCCGCAGAGTAAGTTTTTGTAAGAATTATTTCTTAGAACGGAAATTTTCATAGGTGCTGAATTCAAAACGCACGTATGGGATTCATTTTTAGACTTGCTCTCAAACAGTATTAAAATGGGTGGGTGGATGTTTTAGCACGGAATTTGAAAAGTGTTGAAGAATGATCATACAAGTTTTATTATCTTATCTTTTTTATGCCACTGCCTATTAATATACACAAATTCAATAAAATAAAAGTGTATTATTGTTAATTTAGATAAATTACAAAGTGAAGATACGTTACTGAGATACGTTTCATTAAACTGAGTCCAGTGAACACACACGAGAGATTTACTGCGTTTAGTATCGCACATACATTCGTTCGTCAAACAAGCCGTCACCAGCTATTGAAAAAAAAGCATTAGTTTCAAATATGGGACAAATATTTATTATTATCCTTTTCCAAGCGTTGTTAGCTTTAAAAGTGATAACAAGAACGTGCAACATTGTTTGTTCGATTAGTATGAATATAACGTGTCTTGTATTTTTGAAATGTCACCTTATTTTATTTTTACTTTATTTTATTTTATTTGGAAAACCAACAGTTTACAATAATTATTATGTATGGTAAACATATTTAAAAAATTAACTAATAATAGGTTTTCATTTAAGTATTTAAATTATTAAATTAAAAAAGAAAAGTTACAAGGTTAGCCTATGAGGTTAGGATCATGGGAGGGAGGGGAAGGGAAAGTATCTAGTCTGTGTAGAGTAATATGTATTGTGTGAATGTTATTTATTGATTTTAGGTTAGAAATTATAAGGGGCCGTGTTGAATAAGTCGAACTCACTGTATGAAGTGTTAAAAATGTGTGAAGCGCGGTGAATAAAGGTGTTTTGTTTTCAGTTAGTGTTGCATTGAGGTAGATTTAGTGTGTAGTTTTGTCTGGTTTATTTATTAGGTACTCTTAATTGAATTCGTTTAAGTAATTCAGGGTAATCTATCAGAGAGGTGGCTTTTTTTGTACGAACACTGCGGCTTTCTAGTGACGAAATCCCGTAAAACGCGGCTGACTCCTAATGACTTAAATGGGGACGATAGCCCCGAAAATTGAGGTATCGTAGAAAACGGTTTTGTAATTTCTCAATCCTTTCTGTATGTGATATGTACCTGGGATTCCAGACTTGAGAGGCATACTTCAAAGAACTGCGTATATGCGCGAAGTAGAGCATTTTCATCATGTTTACCTTTTTAAAATGTTTGCAGTATAAAGCTAAGTATCTTGGAAGTTTTTGCAACCATTGATTCGATTTGGCCATCCAAACGTAACTTCTGATCAAACACCACTCCCAAATCCTTGGCCTTCGTCATTTTCATCAGTATTGTGCCATTAAGGGCGTAGTCAAAAGAAATAGGGTTTTTATTTCGAGTAAAGCCGATGGCGCCACATTTTTTTACATTTATTTGAAGGTTGTGTTATGAACAATAAATATTTAGACGATTTAAATCTTCTTAAATGAGGATACAGTCATTGATTTTAACCGGGTTTTTGACGTTTACATCTATAAATTAGTAAACTAAAAATGAATGTTTTTGAGTCAAATCGATGTATGTATAAATATTATACTATTTACATATACATGTTCACTCATGATAGTTATAAAAAGTGAAAGTCTTGAACAGAAACTTCTGTTCACATATAATTTTATTTCTAATATTAATGAAGTAAAACGCCAACACAGGTATAAATACCTACTATTATTAAATATATCACATCAAATAGTAAAATATGATTTTCAGAATAATTGTTCATTTAGATCCCACATATAGGTTTTATATCTCAATTCGACTACGTATTTTAGTCCCACACTTTTCATCATTTTATAAATCCTTTTCAATTCTATGATATATGTAGAATTTCAAACAAAAGCAATTTCATTCAGCTAATAAATATTCCATGACCTGTCTAAAATACATTCTAATTCATTCTAGAACAGTATTCCGTTCATTCTATTATTGCCACCTACATAAGTACCTAGCTGTCCAATAATTGTCAGAATTTTTTAAAAAGTATTTTTCGTGTTGCGTATGTAGAATGAATTTTAAAAATTACCTTTCCTTATTACCCATTTTTAAAGGATATGAAATTATTGATATTTTTATTATATCTAAAAGAACACCATTATATTTTTGTGTACAGTGCCAGAGAACATTTCTCTCTCTTCCTGTGTCAACTGTAGTTAGAGGTGCATAAATGTGGAGATAATCTTCTCTACCCAGTGAGCGGGCTGCCTATTGCTACTGTAGAGATTTTTTTTTTAAAGAATTGTAAACTGTGTGCTTTATGTGCTAGAAGCACTTGCTGATAGCAATCTTATATATATGCCCACTCACTAAGGTAATGGAGGGTATAATATGAAATTTGAGCGGAGATGGAGGGGGTCGGTGCTGGGAGTCCAGCGGCCGAGGTTAGAGATGGAGGGATTCGAGTTCGATTCTAATTAGGAGTAAAATGTTTTGGCTAAATCTGTCATGTTTTCGGAGTGGAGGAATTTTCGAGACCGTGTTAATTTGCTATTCCTGAAGAAACAGGTACTTTTGGTGAATCGTCGGAGCAATGCATTCTGGAAAAAAAAAATATTTAAAAAAACCGTGATAATTATTTTTTTATAATCAAGAAATCAGAGTTTTCTTCAAAAAAATACCTCGAAATTTAATTTCAAATTATTACTTATATGAATTTCAATTAATATTTTGCTTTTTAAAACTTCTTGGAAATGCCAATCACTATCTATCATAGATATTGTACAATCAACTTTAGTCGATACATAACACAGTACATCATCTCCCACATCACGTTAATAACAAAATCAGGTTCACGTCTAATTTATTAATATCAACCGTACAAACTGGCCATCTTGTTAGACCTAGCTATTTCAACTTCCCTGAAGACAGTGGATCCAATTTACCTCCGTGGCTGTTCGCACACGACGATTGCGAATAAATTGCTAAATATAATAAATATAAACACAATTCGATCGCGAAATGATGGCTGAATAAGGGCGGGAAGAATTATTGGGTACGCTTGACAGAAAGCTCTTGAAGGCTTCTAATGAAGACATAAACTCTGCTGTAGAGGAATACCTAGTAACTAGTTCGGAGATCTGATATGACGTTATTGGGTGGACAAGGAAAAAATTGACAGTTCGCATTTTGTGAATAATATCTATATACACGGTGTACATAACGGTCTTGTATATTATAATGACAGGCACTGGAATACTAACTACGGTTAAGTATTTCAAACTCTTCGGTTTATCGTTAATATCTTGTAAATATATATATAATTTTTAAATGACTTAATGTTTCGTACAGTGCAAGTTTTCTCTAAAGATCGTTTTTTTAGTGAACTCACATAAAAACTATTAGACAATAAAACAAAATAGTATTATAATTGTACCACACTTTAAGAAAAAATCCACCTGTCCGTATTAATATTGTCCGAGAGCGAGTTCGAAATGAATTCCATACGTGTGCTATGATTTCTGCACCTATATGACTTTCTGTTCTAAGAAATAGTTCATATAATACAACTCGTGGCGCTTCAATAACAAAACCGTGGAAGGATGAAAACCTTAAGAATCTGCTGTCTTAATAGCTACCAGGGTGCGAAGCGACTATGGAATTTGTTAACACCAAATTTGTCTTGAATAGTATTTTGTCAGAATCAATGGATTTTTTCGATTATCGTGTTTTAAGATGCTATTAAAATAACTTAATTACTGAAGAAGTTAGTTTTTGATAAAAAAAAAAATCAATTTCTTGTTGAATTTGTGATATTTGTATTTAAAATAATTGTTTATGACCTACGATATTACACTCATTAGCTACAGACGCTTTGAACTCACAATTAATTAGCCCATGAACCACCACTGCTTACGTATAATAGAGAGATTATTTTGTAAAAGGCTAGACAATGCAATTTCCTTTGGGAATCGTCACTGAGGATATTTAACTCATTGGCATCATATAATGTTGACCAACATTACTTTATACTTCCGTAGGCATTTATTATTATTATTTTGATACCTTTCTTCAAAATTTTTCAATCTTAAATGCACGATGCACAGAGCTTTGAAATATATTTTTAAGACGCCAAATTACTTGTTTAACAAGAAAAAAACAACATCAAATGATGAAAGACAAAACTCAGGCAAAGCCGGGTAGTAACTGCTATGTAGAAGATAACCGTGTATTTACATTTTCAAGCAATCAAGTAAACAATGCATGACTCTTATTTGCGTTCTGTCATCGCGAAAATAAAATTATCAATGAACTTAAAAAAAAAATCCCGAATATGTTTCAATCCTTAGCACACCCTGTATCCAGTTTGTTTGTAGGTTTAGCGGAATGATGTATGAATCTGCCCTTGCACGTCACATTGCGTGTGTGTTGCCATTATGGCTACCGTTGCCACTAGTAAAAATCGGGTTTGAACTTAGAGCAACAATTATTACTCTAAGGGTTTGAACGATTCTTTTTATCAGTGCGGTGGTTGTAAAAATCGTCTTGTTTCACTGATTCAAATGATTCGTTCTCGAAGTTCTAAAATTAAGATTCGTTACTTTTTAATTGTTAAAAAACAACTCTTGGTTAAGAGGCAACGAATCACTGAACACAAGGTTACTTCGTAACCGTATAATATAGGTCATACAATACATCACAATATTGTAAAAATATTTCTGAAAATATCATAATTTAATAAAAAATACTTAATTTCTGGAAGGAGTTACTGACAATTAAAAAATATTACAGTACAGAAATTCAATAAATTGGAATAAAACATCTGATGTGAAAAATTAACGCAGTATTAAAGTTTCAATTTAATTTAATGTTTTTAAATTTAAAAAAAAATCCGAACATGCCGATGAGCTGACATTTTTGATGCTGACATCACCTGTTTTCAATCAAATTGAAACGATGTACGATGAACGAATTATTATTAAACTGTCTAAAGAATCATCTAAAGTAATCGATTCATATTTTGTATCGAATGCACCATACAGTGGCGTGCATAGAGTTTGTGATCGGGGTAGACAATGGGAAAAGCAGCAGTTAATTGATATTTAAAAAAATTACCCCAAACAACTAGGGCTGTAGCATGTTGCTTAGGATTAACCAAGACACATCACATATTCAAATAACCGCTTCATGCATATTACAAGCCATTACTGGATTAATAAAATTTCCATATTTTTTCCGCAAAAATAAACACAGACAATATTTTGAAAGAAAGCTTACATGATATTATCATTACTTCGTTAGTAAAGCTATTCTAATTAATAGATGTATCAACAGATGGCACTGTTTGCTACGTTTGCCGGGATTGATGAAAAGCAGTGCTTTTGATTTGAACAATGCGCATTGCCTACACAACATTTGAATATGACGTATACGTTTTTTTTCATCATTAGTTCCCGCCTTTGACACGTTATTGTAGTGCAGTCGGTGTGGCGCACTTGGATCTGCATTTTGTGATTGGTAAATCGCGTGTATTTTTGAAAAATGTTGATTATTTTCAATAATTTTATAAACCATAATTTTAATTATATTTTAATGCGAGTAAGGTAGGATAGGCAGTGCTTATGTATTACACAGACGGCACGCCTCTGATACCATACTATATGTAATGGAGTTGTTGAGAGGTGTTTGTGGTATTTTTAAATGCATTTCAGAGGGTAAGCCGGTGTAATGCAACCAAATAATTGAGCGGTTAGCAATTTTTTACTGTTTAATGGCTTGGTTATGTAAAACTAATGGGTGGCTATTACCGCCATTTTGCTACTTAAAACAATAGTTAGATCGTTATACATTGGTGATAATGGTTTTGCCTACTTAAACGGAAGGTGATTAATAATCAAGAGCGTGTTGGTGAACCTTTAATGCAAGCCGTAAAGGATGTACCGTGCTGCTAAGTCAACATTTTCCCCTGCATATCTCACATCTCTTCTCTCTCTATATATAAACATGAATGTTTGTCTGTCTGCCTTCGATTTTCTAGAAAATTACTCCCCCAGTTTCGCTAAAAATAGCACAGTTTCTTCTTATTATTTCCAGGAAGGTTTTTAGAGTAGTTTGAATGAAATTCAATATGTAAAACTGTTGCTATAACATTTTGTTTGGAAGTTTTATTTACTATGTACTTTTGCTATTTTTGGTTTATAAATTCGCTACCGGTTTCAACACAACCGTGCCATTCACTAGCGTTCTTAAAACTAGAACGCTAGTGAATGGCACGGTTGTGTCGAAACCGGTAGCGAATTTAATAAACCAAAAATAGCAAAAGTACATAGTAAATAAAACTTCCAAACAAAATGTCTAGAAATTGCTATATAGTGAATGCCGAAATATTACAAGAAAATGTTGCTATAAAGTTTTAAAATGAGTGTGAAAATGTCATGTTGTATTGAGGTTAGCCCATAGATATATCACTCTAGTTAGCCACAGATTACGTATTCAAAAGAAGAACGATTGTTTGGGTCGAATATTTTAAAAATGGATAACATAAGTATATTATTTAGATATATTTTGCAAATGAAATAAAATTTTTAAGTGAATGTTTCTTTGTTTCTTTGCTTAGAGATAGAGATCAATTATGGCACCCTGACGACAAGCAAGAATTCACAACTTCATAACTTAAAAAAAAAACAAATTAAAAAAAGCCGATTGAAAGTTAAATGAAAAGTAAATAATATGAAAACGCTTTGTTACTCTAAAAATTTAAAGATAATGCCACCTTTTTCTTTGTAAAATATTTAAAAAATATAATTTAAAAAAAATATTTTGTGCGTTTTTGAATATTCAACCGTATTATCGAAATGAAAAATGAAAGCATTGGAAATTTCGTATTTTTTTTCCAATTTTAATAATGAAAAGGCTTTCAGAGAATCCCTTTTGACGAATCAATGAATTATTTCTTTTCCAAGGGTAATAAACTATAGAAATGAAAACATGAACGATATACTCACTTTTGACATTCGGAGACAAGCAGCCAATATTAAACAATCCAACGGTTTCGCATACCCTTTGTTCAAAGTGGATTCTTTTAAAATCGCCCTAGTGAAAGACAACACTCAGAATTAACGAAGCATTATTTAGTGGGATCGAATAAGACGCTCGATGATCTGGGGGGAGCCAAACATCGAACCAATGCTACTCTTCATAGAGAAGTCGCAACTGAGGTGGCTTGGGCATGTATTAAGAATGTCAGAAGGTCGAATTCCGCTGAAAAATCTGAGTGTTTTTTCAGAGGGAAGACGTCCAGTCAGCCGCCTCAAACACAGGTGGTAGAAGGAGCTCCAGAGGCTGTACCTACTATGGACGGAAGCCGTTGATGTAGCACAGGACAGTGACACCTGGAGGCGCCTTGTCGATGTGATGGGTTCCCGACCAAAGTACGGAAAGGGGAAGTAGAGATGTATGTATGTTTTTAACTTAAAAAATACATACATACAAGGCCTATGTCATTCTTGGGGATGCTGTGTGTGTGGGGGGAGGGGGGTTTCTTTTGGGGGATAGGAAGGGGTGAACCTGGGTCTTGAAGATACTCATTTTGTAGGAGGGAGTATGTATGTATGTTTTATTTAGTGATCAAAACTGAACAGCCCCTCTTTCCCCTATCCTATCCATTCCTCGTTTGTTTTCTACTACTGGGAGTACATTACTCCAGTACTTCTGGGCAGGTGGGACTCTTGTGTGAAAGTCACAAAAAAATAATGTTCCAATTATTATATACTCGTATATTAACTTTTCGCATTGATAATACCCATTCTGAGATTTGTAATTCGCAAAAGCTCCTTGCGTGGGGTGGAAGCAAGATGTATCGAAGAGGCGAGTCGCTATAACAGATCTCTGGTGCAGAGGTTTTCAATCGGTGGATACTCGTTAGGGGGTCACTGAACTTCATTGTTCTCATTGTGTTTATGAATCAGGTTCAAATTGTTGTCCAAATTTTAAATCAACATACATTACACGTTTTAAATATTTCAAGATAAAGTCACCTGTTTAGCCTCGGGAACCTCAAAATACCCCCTGCAGTCGTTCCCGCCTCAGTACCTACGAAATACTTTCTCATAACAATATCACGGGCTTCTTAAATCAACAACCTGCAATATTTCACCATTATTTATTTATTTATTTGTTTTAGCTTAAAAAATAACATATACGTGTGTATTGGTTACGTGTATTCGAATATAATAATTATTTTTATTTTTTTTACATTATCTCTACATAAGATACCTATCGCCTTAGGGCCTATATTATCTTTGACGATGCTGTGTGGAGGGTCTTTTTGAGGAGAGGAAGGAGTAAATATAGGTCTTGAAGAGATCAATGTTGTAGGATTGAGGAAACACAAAGAATCGGTTGTAGAAACGACCGGTTCTTATGTGACAATAGTCAATCGTGTACACATCTTGGGCGCACGTTTGGCGTGTTTACCGACTATGCACCGGTGCCGAAGGGATCAATGACGCTAATTCCTCAGAGCATCTTCCATTGAAATACCGGTAGAACAAGGACAATATTCACATTGGACGCCTGTGCAATCCGTTTGTTAAGATAAGAAAATCTATCCATCAAACGGAGTCAAGGGTTTTTCAAGTATTTCGGGGCTCATGAACAGAGGTGGCTGTCAAATTCTATATTCACTTGCGATTTGTACAGGGTCAGCAGTTGTGTACTATTAAAGTATCTGCGGGCCCTATACATTACGCCCAGCTACTGAGAGGCTAACCTCTACTCTGGCTTCGATGAAGCCCCTGTGCCTGAGCTGGTCACTTAAAGTCACCAAGAATATAAATGGAAAGAATGTTGTTTTCGTTGATTAATATATCTTAAAAAATAAATAAATTGAACTTTAAGTCACAATATACAATCAAAACTTAAAAATTAAACTTTACAAAATACTACATTAAAAAATAACACTTTACATATTTTTATCTTCTTTTATATCGGCCGGTATTTCTTGGAAGATCTTCGTCGCCCTATATAGTAATGAGTTTTGCCATTTTGTTTTCTTTAAAAGGGGTCTTATTTCATTTCATCTTCTTGTAGAGTGTTCAGAATAATAAAAAAGCAGGGAACCTAATTGGCTTAGAACTACTCCGAATATCAATTGACCAAAAAAGTTTTTTTTAAATCACTATTTTCACTAAGTGCGGGCAGTTGGTACTCTTGTGCGATATCACAATAAAGAAATAAAACTAAATCAGCTCTGAAAATTCTGGTTATTTACGAAAGTTTGCTCGTTCAAGAAGTGCCTTGAGCGCCCTACCAGAAAGCTTGGAAACCATAGCCCCAAAGCTCAGGAATAAGAACCTGCGTGTATCTATAAGAAGTGTATAGAGTGAGGTATAAGGAAGGTGCATATAAGGTATTAGGTACTATAAGGTATAAGAACCTATTAGTATTGGGCACGTAGCAAGAGGTGAGACCACCGTTCTGTATAATTACCATCCTACCAGTTTTAGTAATTAACTAACAACTTAACTAACAACGCCTTCTCAAAAGGGCCGGATTGGATGTTTTTTCATTTCTTTTTTTAATTCTTACTTTAATGCATAATCCGTCTTACTTATAAATAATCCTTATTGAGTCTTTATAGCATTTGTATAGCTACACAGTAATAGGTCCCTACACTGCTCGTGTTAAAATCGTTACTCTTTATGATATTTATACCGAGAATAGTTTTACCAATGGTTTGCGGATTTTTATTTTTTTAGTCTGGCATTACTTTGCTCCAAACCTCAAAAGCAGGATCAATTTCGCAGGTGGCGTCGTGTTGCTGACTTCACGTTTCTTCATGTCATAAAATTATTATTTTTAATATTTTACCGCGTTGCACTGCAGAACTGTGAAGAGATTGTTGTGATGTTTTTATTTCATCGTTATATTACTTAATATTGACATTCTTATTTAAGGAGTAATACCCATCGACCAATAATATAAATTCCGACATTACTAAATCGATTATGCGTCTCATATTTGCTTTGGTAAATCGATATTTCAATTTAAAATCTCTCTCCGATAGCGCTACAAATGAATATGACCACTTTTTTATATTTTCTTCAAAGTGGAATTAACCGATCGATATTTATCAAACCTCGCGGTAAAACAACAATAAAATCTACTATTTCGATGCTATACCGAAGAGGCCGATCGGTATAAATCTGACAGCTACTATAGTACTTTCTTACAAGGCCGGTTTACGAAGACACCGAGATTATGAGTAAGACGGAATTACTTTGACGAGCTTAACTTAGAAGGATTAAATTTAATGTCATAGGATTCACAGTCCTCCTCATCGGGGTTTCCCGTTCTGAGGCGGCCTGTAGTCTTTGTTGTTGCAAATATAAAGAATATCTCTAGTTGTCTTTACATTCTCCTCACAGTGTTTGCAAGTTGATCATAACTTAATTCTCCCAGCCATGCTTTTACTTTAAAATTATTTTCTGTTATTATTTGATTTATTTGGTAGGGCATTATGTAGTTTCGCAGCATGGATTTTTTTATGAATGTTTCTCTGTCCAAAGGATGTATTTAATTAGGGAATAACCATTATATTTTGGCTTATTATCCTGATTGAGTATCAGATATATTTTATCTGATCTGTTGGGAAGTGGAGTATTTAGATATATTTTATTTTTATAAGTTTAAATAAAACAGTTTTTGTACATTGAATACTTGGATGTTTTTAAATATTTCGTCTGACGGAGTTAAAACAAAACTTTCAGAATTTTGTTAAATACTCCTTTTTGCGCAATGCTGAGCCGCTCTTCATGAGTGTCCATGGCAGATCCCCATCTAGTTATCCCGTATTCTATTTCTCCGTATGTAGTTAATGATGTACCATGTCTTACATTATTGGACAATTTTTATTCTTCTTTCGTAATCCTTCCGCGGCAATGTTTTATACCTACATCGATGGTCTGCAACTGGCATCCAACTTTGGATGTCAAAATCACGATCACAATTACGCATGTTCCTTATTTAAAAGTGGCGAGTTATTTGCATCGAATACCTTGTCACACGAAGCGATTTCGACAATACTGTTCAAATAGCATCGACGAAATCGCTTTGTGTGACTCCTGCAAACTACCAAGGATATTATTTAGCCAACCATAAACATATAGGAATAGGGCTGAATATAGATAAGGTAATTAAAAGAAACCGGTATAAATATATAAAACTAATCATACGTAAAAATATTATTTTACACCCAATCCACCTCTATTCATGCTGTCAGTTCAGATGAGAGATTTATGAGTCCGCTGTGAACCGATCCTCCCAATCCTTATGGTCTCCGGGCAACCTAACCTAACCTTCTTTTTCTAATTCTAATGAATCTGCCCGCGTAAAAGATCAAATCACTTATTTGGTAGAGAAATAAATTTTAACGTAAACTATTTTCTAGTTCACATCTATGAAATTTGATGACCTCCATAGCTACTGTTACCTCTATTCTAGAAACTTTGTCGTGCCATGTTTTCCTGGGGCGTCCTCGACTCCCTTTTGTATCCATATGCGCATAATATTTTCTCTTGGCACTTCTTCCGCAATCTATCGGATCTACAATCTACATGTCAAAATCACCTAGAGGTCTCATTTTTATTCTTATTTAAATTACTTTCTTATACGGATTGCATTTGAACGGTCTTCTCTTCGGTATTGACGCCGGTGGCCCATTATCATATAAAAATGCACAATACAAAGTTTGTCTGCAATATCGATAGATTTGCTTACATCTTTAACTATATTTTATGTATGTTGATTTAATAACCAAATCTTTTAATTATTCATTGATATTTATAATTTATATTTTCACACGTTTCTTTTTTCTTCACATTACATATTTTTTTCACATTTTATAATTTTTTACAAGTTTTTATACTTTATGTTTGTACAAGCTGTCACAATTTATATTGTTACATGTTTTTATATTCTATAAATTTAGAGTTTTTATACTGCTTATTTTTACAAGTTTTCATACTTTGTATTTTTATTAAGTTTCGATACTTCGTATTTTTATTAAGTTTCGATACTTCATATTTTTAAGAGTTTTCATATTTTTACAAGTTGTCATACTTTGTATTTTTATAAGTTTCTGTAATTCATATATATTTTTATACTTTATACTTTTTAAACTTTACACTTTTTTATACTTTATACTATTTTATAGGTACCGTATTCATTTTTACTTTTTAATTGTTTATTTTATATTAGTTTAACTTGTATTTTTTGTTTCTTTTTTATTGTCGTATTTACACCTTTTTACCTTTACGTTATGAGACATTTTGAGCGGTATATATATAAATAAATGAATAAATAAATTGCGGTA
Source organism: Halesus radiatus (assembly GCA_022606495.2). Lineage (NCBI taxonomy): Eukaryota > Metazoa > Arthropoda > Insecta > Trichoptera > Limnephilidae > Halesus > Halesus radiatus. The sequence goes on along the minus strand of JAHDVE020012290.1, from coordinate 116,400 downwards.
GTAGATTCTTTGATTTAAAACACATATCCCTCAGAGATCGAATTCCTACTAAATTTCACCTGTTTTTGTCCTTCCTTTAATGTCATCTGGGGTGGCTTCAGAACACGAGCGTGGAATGCTAGCCTCACTAACTGTTCAATCACGGGATTATTATTAGGTTTTACGAAAGCCGGTCAAGATCTAACTTATCACCAGAAGAAATCGGTAAAATATTTATTGTTTCCCAAAACCCACGTAGTAAGAATAATAAAATTAACTTGAGAAAAACCGATCGACATTTTGCTTATTTTCAACATCAACGTTAGTAAAATAACCTATCATAGCATGCATAATCATTTTTTTCTGAATACTCGGGTCAGATCTCTCGCACCATTGCTGGAGATGGGTTAATTATTTGGTCATGTCCAAAATCAATGATGCAATTAATTAGCCTTGACAATCATCCTTCCTGGACTCGATGGAGGATCATTAATGAAGTTCAATTAACTGATTTAAACGTTAATGATGCATCGAAACGGGCATGTCTTCCACATCACGTCTCGTCCACTGTGCAAAGAGGACGTGTCAACAACATGCGAAGTCAAATATAATTATATTTCCACCTGTCTTTCCACGGACTTCGTCGGGACTTAGCAAAAAGTTGGCTTTGTATGTTCACCGAGTGTTTTGTGGTGATAAAAATTGTTTCACCACCAATTACTAAGCGAGCATCGTGTAAGGGGATACCATTGTTTTAATCAGAGGGCTGGCTGGTTGTTCGTGGTGCTTTAAAGACGGAAATGGCATTTTAAGAATTTCGCAATATAACGGAATGTGATGAAATTGTTAGATGAAAAAATCATGAACGTGGCTTTTGCTGCAGTTAAGACATATTTTTTAGAATTTTTTTCCGCTTTTGTACAATTAGTGAAAGTATGAGCCATACTATATGACGACTTATGTTTTTTTTCAGAGGTTAATAGGTGAATATGGGAAGTTGCAAAAATATTATTTTTTCAAAAATCTAGATCATCAATGTAATTGAAAGGTTGAACTAACAAAGGTATACAATCCAGACAGGTAATAAGATCAATCTTTTTGAGAATCAGACTCAATAGCTAGGTATGGACTACCACATTAATTTAATTCAGAAAATTGAATACTGAACATATAGGTAGATCTGAAATAGAAAATATATTAACACCAAATACAGACTAACACCGAAACCACTCAACAGTACTTTTTTCATCAATTTAATATTTTGTAAATGCAATCTTCAGCACGGGAAATCCCAGTGAGGATATCATTATTTATTATTTTTTTTATAAAAAAAATAAATTATTATTATTATTTAAGACGCATCTTCCAAAAGTCACATCCATAAAGAGTTGAGTTGCGATATCTGTATTTACAATCGTGTTAATATCTCGTATGCGCCTTATTATTGCATTTCTATTATCATATACTTTTACTCTTCTATTTTGTAGATAATGTGTTTTATAGAGACTATCATGTATAACAAAATAAACCTTATCTATATTACATTCTTGATGTATTTTATTTTTACACTTAGTTACCATTACTGTCGCTACGTGGCGCTGCTCCCCAACTTAAACACGAGAAATCTTTCTCCATCGAGTTGGGTAGTTTTTGTTAAATAAATATGTACGTTTCTTGTAATTAGCTATTTAGATATATCTGTATGTATTTATATTAAATTAAAAAAATGTCCACAATAAAAAATTATAATTTAATTTATATAACCCAGTATAAAAAAAATGATTATTGGAAAATCTTGGTCATATTATGAGGTCCGGCATAATACAAGTTATCCATTTTGACACTACTGGGAAAGTTTTATGGTGGACATGGCTTTAAAATCATAGTAACTGGCACAGGTGCAGTTTGGGCTGCAGCCGGCAGGGTGAAGATTGCCTCGGTGGTAGTCAATCTGAGATAAGAGGAAGGAGAAGCAGAAATATTAGTATTTTTTAGTAATTGGTTTTTATCTAGAGCTTAAAGATATTTTGTTGCTTCGAAAATCGCCCTTTGGTTTTTCACAAAGGAGGAACTTAGTATTATTATTCAAGGATCGTAACTAAAGGGGCAAGTATGCTTCTCCTGTATTTGTTTCTTTGAGGAAAAACATGCTGTAAATTAATGAATTCCGTCGCGAAGGAAGTAGCTTTCTTTTGGAAAATGCCTTTTCTTTCTACAGTGAGAATTAATATTAACTGATTTTCCGCCATGTGCAATTAACGCTGCACATATCAACCAGTAGCGTACAAAATAATATAAAAGTTTTTCGCGTCTCTTGTTTTGTAAGATGTATTGATGATTTCAACATGCAATATATATATATCGATTTTTGCAATTTTTACAACTAAATATAGCGATGGGTAATTAATGTTGCAAAAGTCCCCTTTGATAAAATTTTTGTCAAAAGACGAGGTGCTAGCAGTCCACGATGATGTTCTGATGTCATTATACAAATTCTAATGCATGGCAGAAAATACTTTTAAATGACAATACCTCCAGCTCTTGACATTTAATGGAGACCTGCTACATTCTCTACTCTACTCTACTCTACTCTACTCCCATCAGACAATCCAGACAAAATGTAACACTAAGCCTCCCCTCATGCAAGACTAACTCGAAACAAAATCATTTATTCACAGCGCTTCAGACATTTTTAACACTTCATACAGTGAGTTCAACTTATTTAACTCAGCCCCTCACAACCTCAAACCTAAAATCACTAAATAGCATTCAAACAATACATATTACTCTACACAGACTAGATCTATTCCCCTACCCTCCCTCCCACCATCTTGAGCAAAAATCTTTTATTGGTTCACTTTTATTTATATTTACCATACATCATAAGATAAAAATACAGGGATCAATATTCTTCACATTAATAGTAAAGGGAAACGCTTAGATAATTTAGAAGCCTTGGAAATTGAGAAATCCCTCAATATTAATGAGACAATGATTAAATTGTTTCCTTTCACCCCTTCCTCATTCTCTATCTCTTCCCCCACTCTTTACTAATCCCTAGCCACGCCACCAACCCCACTGTGCCACTTATTATGTATGTTCTTCCATAATTTTGTAATATTGTTCAGCATACACTCGCCCTGACGATGGAACGGTTGTTTCGAAACCGGTAGGCGTGTAAAATAAATGTGGTTAAAACAAAGTTTGAGTGTTTCATTTGAAAAAAACAGTATGTTAAGTTTTCTTCTTGGATTAAATATTTTCTATTCCGAAGGTATGTAATAAGTATGAATGCGTTCGTTTCCTGATTTACAGCTATTTAAACGTGAACACAATAATGAAAATGAAGCATTCTGACAAAACACATTAAATTTTACTGTATTATTGAAATTGGAGTTTCCTGTGCAGATGCGTTAAAAATTAACGGTTCAAAATAATAACCTCAAAAAATCTCAAGCTCCATCGCAGCATCCCCGCCACTGCCGCCATCTTGCATGTGTTGTGTGTGTGCCCGCTACGTAGGCAGGTAATTCAAGCGTCACGCTGTCCATTATGCAATTAGTTGCACCAAATAGGGCTTCATTTAACATTTTCTCGCCGGCTCGATTCCCGCGCGTTTTTGCGCGCGCAAGATGGCCGACAATTATTATCATAATTTTCAATTTAAATTTCTCGTCGCAGCGCGGCGCTAAAAAGTGGTCACACCGGCGCTGGCTCGGACGAGAAGCAGGGGCGGGTAGTTGCATAATATTATCAGTTACTTATCTTTGGAACTGAAGTACCTACTTAACTTCTTTACATCTACCTACTTACCTTCTTTACCCTTATAAGGATTAATGTTTTTTTTTTTAAATGGACAAAATAAATCACATGAAAGCTGTTACAAAATTGGTTAAGGTACCTTCCCAGTTTCTTAATATGTTTCCCACAACAAGGAATTCCAGTGAAAAATATAAATGACTTTAAAAATATATATTCATATAGATCAGCAAACGACGATTCTGAATTATTATATATAATTAGACGTACAATTTATAAATCGTTATTTAAAAGTGAATAAAAAATCAGCTAATCAAAACATCGTGTTATGTTGGTACCATTGAATTTGAAACATCTGACGTTACGTGAGCGTTTGGTTTTTGCATTAGTATGTTTTGGTTATATTTTTATTATAGTTTTATGAGTTTTGCTGCTTTTAGGTGTAATATTCTGTTCTGCATAGAATAACAATCAATTAATTTTAATAATCCATATTAATTTACGAACACAAGTTACTCAACAATTACACTATTTGACTAATCCACATATCAAATAATACATAGAGAAACCCTAATACGCAAGAGGAAGAAACAAAATAAGGAGGGCGAAGGGCGTGCTAGGCGTGCGGTTAATTTAAGTAAAACAGCCAATATTTTGTTAGATTATTTTGTTTGACATTTTTAGAAATCTTTGATAATTTTCTTACCGCAGTCAAAATCACGCAAAATATACGTGGACGGCAGTAAACTAAGATAGTACCAAAACGAGTGTCACGTGTCCTTTGCCTTCTGCCTTCGAAATGGTACTTTTGGCAAGTCTGTTAATACTGACGTCAGTGCACCAATCGCATTATTTCTATTGTCAGCGTTAATTATTTTGCAAAAATAATTTTATCTTTAAGTAATTATAGTGGGAAAATGGTATATTTATCAACCACCCACTGAGTCCGTCTGCTAAATACAGGAATAAGACTACGCACGTCCGACTGATGTAGAAGGCATTCGCGCGATGGTAACCGAGGACTAATTTTGAGGGGAAAGAATGGATACTGCGAGGAGCGGTTGCCGAGGAATCTTGATTCTCCTGTCACAACTTGTTGGCTTTATTTGGAAGAGATGGACGCGATGGTTATGTTTTCTTACAGTAATAATTGTTATGGATTGTGGGGCTGCCTTATGTGTTGGCCTTATTATTTTTACTGAGATTGTTAGTACTTTGTAAAAAGTTATAGAAAAATAATTCTTACAAAGTAACCCTTTAAGATATGATCTTATGAAACAGTTGGGTCACCTACAAAATTCGTAAGTGGAAAATCATACATTATTGCGATTTTTTTTTTAGTTAATTAAATTTTACAAAGCTAATAAGACCTCTTGGTCCTCCTCACTAGGGGTTCCTGTGCTGAGGCGAACTAGGTTTTATTTAAAAACAGATTGTTTTTATGCTCCTACGAAGTTCCTTTCAAGATGCTGGATAACTCCTTTTGCCTTTTTTGTTTGTTTTTTTTTATGGCCGGTGAAAGTGAATCATATAGCTTAGTGGAGAGATATTTTTAATTCCTTTGTCCAAAAGCAGTTTGATAATGATGTTTTGGTTCGCTCTTGTGTGGTGAAAATAAAGTTTCTTCGGTTTTTTTGAACTTTTGTAATGTTTGATTAAAACATTGTTAGCATAGATATTTTGGAAGTTGGGTAATGCAAAAGATTTGAACATTTCGTTTATTAGCGTTCTTATGGGGACTTTTAAAATTGTATTTATAATAATACCCTTTTGGGTTTTAGACAATTGTTTTATATGGTTTTTATTTTTAGTATATTGTTTATCCCGATGAGGGGAGGTATGCTTCTGAAACATGCAGATACTTCTTTTTGATTTTAAATACCATGTATTCGTATGCTGTGGTATTTTGTCAGCTTTCGTAACCAGAAAATAAAACCAAAAAGGCTTAAGTTTATCATAGAATTTAATTATAACCTTTGTCGACTTATATTATTTAATCATTGAAGAAGATAATATTAACACATCCCAAATGAACCACGAAACCGAAAAAACAACAGAAATTAAAAAGATTTCAGTCGCTATCCGGGGTAACCGCTTAACCAACTTAGCTAATGAGACCAGTACAATTTACGCCATTTACACCGGTATCGTACTTCAAGTTCAAGACTTGTTAATATTATCCTCCATTTTTTAATTTTTTTTATATAAATCCCATATTGTTGGCGGGTAGGTATACCCGAGACTCTGTTCCGATTGCAATTGAGTTCTGGATGAAACTTTGCAATCATCATAAGGATAGCAGCCAAGAATAAGGGATTTATAAAAAAAAATGGAGGATAATATTAACACGTTAACACGATTTCGTAACAAACCACGTTAAAGTTAAAAACAATTTATTTCCATTCCACCTTAAATCATATCAAATCCTTCTCTTTTCTTTCCTTGTCACATCATCTAGAATTTTTTAATTTCAATTTTATTTTTTATAGATATGTATTTTTCTACGAACTGTATATGTTAATATTGTCACCATTCTTAACTACCTTCTTGATTGTGCTTTGTTTCCACCAGGAAATAAACGGTTCATTAAAAATAAGATGCACATAAAGTTTTATATAAATAAATTATTGGGATGTAAAGCTGAACGTATATACAGCTGGAGAACGCAAAGCAAAAACGATATCTCGAAAATAAAGGTGCATTCATACAACCAGAAATGTGATCATATCGTTGCACGTTTACTTCACAATTAGCTGACGACTGACAGGTGAAATAATATACTAAAAAAAACTTTTTTGTTAATCAAAATAACTCGTAGAGAATTTATAATTTACTTGCATTACAAGTAACAAGTCCCTAATAAAAGTGTGTTATTTTATCGGTTATGTTGGAATTTTTGTTTCATATAATAAGAAGAGAATAGTTTTAATAGTGTTCTCCTTATCCGTTGTTTATCTGCATGCTTCGAAAGCGATGCTTTCTTCATCAGGAGTATATAGATTACTATATTATTAATACCGTATTACTAATAATACTATGGTATTCTATATACTCCTGAAGAAGAATGCATCGACTTATGGGCGATTTCACTACATCTAAATAAACTCTTCGTTAACTGTTTGTTGAATATCTTTAATCACATGAATAACACCACAAATATTATGGTCTCGAGTAGTTATTGATGAGCCAGGTTGGCAACATTCGTATTTTCAAACCATTATCCCGTTATAGCGTTATTGAGAGCATGTTAAACGCAAATATATTTCTATTCTAGAAATCGCACTTATTGATAACTTATTGAGATGTGGTGGAATAGCCCCTTAGTAGTTATACATGGTGTTCGGAAACTCATTGGAATGCATTGTACATATAATTTGGTATTACAAATCGATGAACTGGTGAATGCAATTAGTTAGCCATAATATGTGATAAAAACCCACTAGCGACCGATATTTACAAATTTCACCTAAAAATTCCAACTTCATTTACTCGAAAAAGAAATCTCATGTGAATAAAGTTATACCACAAAATGCACTCCAAATGTGTTGTAGATTTACCAGTTTCCCGCTTGTACCACTATTTTCCGGATACCGTGTACATTATAATTATTCAGCTAAACATAATTTATAAGTTATTGTAAATTACTTCGTAAAAATTGTTTTTGATTGCTAAAAACAAAAACAAAAAACACAAAAATTCAAATGTCTTTTCCATTATCTTTCTGAAAAAAATGTTAAAAATGGTGACACCATAATTTTTATTAGTAGTGATATTGAATCTTCTTTCCCATTAAACAATAGGTTTCGCCATAACTCTATAATAGAATACCTCACATACCATACGGCTACAATGTAAGTATTATCGGATTAATTGGCATTTTAATTACCCATAGTTAACTTCGCCGCCTAATGACGAGAAAGTATTTGTTCCCGACGCAATGATTATTAAATTGAAGGCGCGTTTGCGCGGTAATTAATTGTTAACGTTAATAATAACATGGGTAAGATACGAAATTTACTACTGTTTTTACACCAACATGTTTATTCTGTGAAGCTAAGTTTGCACGTATTTACACATGTTATTATAGGCATGATTAGTAACAGAGGCGTGCATTCCACGCAGGTACAAAAGCACTGCCTACCCTACCTTTATCACATAAAAGTATAAATAATATAAAAATTAATAAAATTATTGTAAGAAATCAATCTACACTTTCAGAAAAACGCGCTGTGATCAGGAACAAAATGACGCACATGCCAAATTCAAATGTTCACCATATTCTACATTATAATGTACATGTGTGCGCAATGCGCATTCAAGGGAAGTCTCGTTTGGGTACTGGCGAAAAGGCCGTGCCTTTCGGTAGAAATCACACATTTAGTAATCAGTGCCATCTGTTGGCACCTCTATTAAATAGTATAACTTTGCTAAGGAAATATTTATCATATTGTGATGGCTTTCTTTCGTGCAGTTGTGCGGTTGCAAAATTACGGACATTTTATAAATCCAGTAATTGGCTAGTAAAATGCATAAATGAAACAGTCATTTGTACACTTGATGTGGCGGGTAATCCCAACCTACACCGGTTAAAGCCAGCACCTTAGGCATTCTTAGCAAGAACTTACCACGTCTTTGGTAAGTTTTTGTAATATCAATTAATTTGCTGATTTTCCGAATGCTATCCCTAATTAAAACTCTGTGCACGCCACTGCTTAATACTTATACCTACTGAACTTGGTTTTTATTAGTAAAATGTACCATACATTATGGACATTGGCGGTATGTATATACTCTAAACCGAGTAGCCAAGGTAGGTACTTTTCAACATAATAATAATAATATTTGGATAATTTCTATATTGCTGTTTTTGCGAAAAATCACCACAAGGGCGCTTTATAAATAAATTTACATATCATATCTTGATTTTTTTCTAAAGCTTTTTCCTACTACTAACTATGGATAATCAATTTTTATAACTTATAAAGTAACAGATTGTGTCCACCAGGTCGCCGGTTAATAACATAAAACTATATATACAACGTGTCACCAATGAGGGTGATGCTGCATACAAATGTAAATATGATTTATATTAAGACAATGCTTACCTATCAGGTCAAATTAAGATTAACACAGTTTTTTAGATAATAAAATTGTAGATACAGTTTTGCGTGTTATTTGATGTGCTATTTATTCTAATTATCATTTTTTTTAGAATGAACCATCCTCTCAACTTTCAATATAAAATCAATAATATTTCTCCCTCATCTGCCAACGAAATTAATAATCTTGGCATTGTTTTCGACTCGAAATTTAATTTTCTCACTCATATCAATTCTATAACTAATAAAGGTTTAAAAATGCTCGGCTTCATTCTCAGAAATGCCAGAGACTTTAGGAATATTTCAACACTAAAATTATTATACTCTTCCTTAGTTCGTAGTCAAGTCGAATATAATTCTTCTATATGGTCCCCTCACTATAAAATTCATTCCTTCTCCATTGAGAAAAATCAGCATAAATTTCTAAGATATGTTAACTATAAACTCGGTTTACCCATTGAAACTATAAATTACAATTACATAATGAAATAACTAAAATTATTAAAACTATCAGATAGAAGAATTGTCTCTGACTTAACTTTTATTTTGAAAATTTTTAATAATAATAATAATAATCGGACCATTTCTACAGCGCCACTTTTGTGAGAAATCACCTAACGGGCGCTGGTTATATAGACAGCCCTGATATCGTCAGTTTAATTACATTTAATATTCCAACTAGAACTACTTGATCTAAAATTCTGTTCAACTGTAACAATAATTTCAGGACTGAGTCATTCAAACATTCATTGGTACCTAGACTCCACACAGTAGGTAATACATATTCAGATATAGTAGACATTTTCAACTGCTCTAAATACAAATACAAAGAAACGATTATTGCATATATCCTCAATAATTATTAACATATGTGTCTAGAGTATAAGTAACAGTGAATGTGAGGTATGTTTTGACTATTCGCCTCTGGAACTTATTACTTAGAATGGTACTTACACTATGTTATTCCTGTATTTGTTCGATATATTATCTATGAACCTAGTGTGATGTGTTTTACACCGGTTTACTATAACTAACTTTATATATAAAGGCCCATGTAGGGCGTATATTATAAAACAAATAAATGCAATTTTTGTTCATTTGAAAAGGAAAAGCAAATTTTTTTAATGGGCAGTACAGTACATGGATTTTTTTTAAATTGGAAGAATCTACTTCTCTCGTCTCTTTTCCCTCCCCGCTCCCTTTAGACTCATAATATACCGAACATGGTCCCACTGGCTCCGGGCTCCGCCTGTTAGCGTAGAAAATAAAATAAAATAAATAAATGTCGGAGATTCAACATACAATTATTAATGGGTTCTTGTCGCTTCGAAGAAATATCTCCTTTCTAAAAAAAGTCTATTAAATAGAATAAAACAAATGAAAAGATAATTAGATTATGTTATTTTGTATAAATTTAATAAATAAATGCATATTTAAAAATATATGTTAAATGCATATTATTCATAACCAAATATTTAAAAAAAAATAGCCTTCTATTCAATTTATTTTCAAATTAATACCTTCGTTCAGAAAAATAACTTTTATTTGAATGCCTTGGTTGTTCCTTGATTTCGTTTAAATTTCTATTTTTTATTTAAATTCATAGTGTTTTGTAATCATTTTGTTAATTTTATATAATTATTTTTACATTAATTCTCATTTATTCACCTTATCTCGTCACTTATTGTTGATTTTTGTCTATTTTTAATATTTGCGTACGCTTATGTCATTATTTTTTACATATTCTTTGTATCCTGACTAGAGAACCGTTGGTTTAGAAACATGTCGTTATTTATTTATAGAATCATTTAATTGAAAATGAGGATACAAAGTGATTTTACCTTGAAGAAGTAAAAGATAATTTTTCCAACAAATGTTATAATTCTCCAAAAATAATATAATATATTTTATGCTTTTATACTATGTTTACTTCCCGTTTATTTCATCTTTATATTACCTCTTGTTAGTATTTTCTTTATTAACTCTCTTCATAATATTGCTAGTAAATATATTGATTTTTGTATCACATACTTCTTTTATATTTTCTTAAACCTGGTTTTACCTATTGTGATACACATGTACCTACACTGTGCAGTAATATTAAGTAATATTTGAACCTTAATGGAAATGGACGAATATATTTTTATAGTCACAAACGATTTCATATACTTCGTTTTGCCCTTTTGACGGCTTACTTATTTATTTGCTCGTTGGGAATGGCTCACGTGCGTTGCGTCTAGACGAACTAATTATGAGTTTTCTATAAAGAGTGACTTATAAAGCGCATCTCGCATCGTCGAGCTTCTTATTCGATCCCATTTTGTAACTTCAAGAATGGCTATGTAATGATTCTCTATTTCCACACCAGATCACACCCTCTTCATCCCTCAACGCTTGCAATTCGGAGGAAAATAACCTGATAATATTCTCGGGGAAAATGCATAGGGTAGGTGATTATCGTAGGCAGATAAATAGTTATGGGGTCGCTAAATAGATTAGGGGAAGCGTGACGCCTAGCGACTACAGACTGGAGACACCCTATTTCATATTATTTAGTGACGTTTAGGGGTGGTTCACGGTTATTTAGACTTGAAGACGGCGCAGGGTGTTGCCATGCTTCGATGTTATGATTTTGAAACTTCGATGTTTATTATTATCTCTATGGGTTGTTCCATTATTGTTTTGAGTTAAACGTGTGCAGGGTTTAGAAAATCCGTACGTCCTCGAACTGTTGAAATTTGAATAAATAACTTTTAATTTCATGAACTTTTCCAAATAGCTTGTACTTTTTCATGAAATTTTTACGTATTTCAAGTCCTATAACAAAATCTCGTGGATGGATATATTTGGCTTTTTAAATTTATTGGTTTTATTTATCGCTTATTGAGTTGAGCTGTTCGTAGGCAGGTACCAATATTTTCTTTTGTGTTTTTACTGTTGAATTTCGTGGCATGGTATCTGAGACATACTTATCTTACATACCTATTAGGTACGGACTTTATAGTTGAGTTTTTTGCTTTTAGATAGGTTGAAGGTAACAGAAAATATTATTTAAGTGTATCGAACTATTTGTTAAAAAATACGATTCTTTTACGTTTAACGTTCAAACTGCGACTTTTTATAAAAAAATTAGGAATTTTTAGTATTAACTAGCTGATGTGTACCCGGCTTTGATCGTTTTTTTTTTAAATAATGTTATAAGGTTGTGAATTGGTAATAAGAACAAACTGTGTTATTCACGAAACCGATCGAGTAATTTTCGATAAAATCGAGGAATGACAGATAAACAATCATTTTTATACATAAAGACTATTGTCACTGAGAATAACAAACGACACCTTATCTTCACAAAGTGTTATGTTTAATTCAATAGATCCACATTGTATCTCGATGTTTCACTGTACTTCGATGTTTCATCAACACATTGTGGCAACCCTAACAACCAAATAGCTTTTCGTAGTTTTTCATGGTTGTTTAGAGTCTAACAGCGCGCAAAATCTAATACAAACTAAACCGCTTGGCGGGATTTGGAAGTTGGTTAAATATGTTATTATCATTTCTATTACAACGGGAGTCAAGAGTAACGAGGGGGACTCCTGGTGTATTGTATCGAGTCTATGTTTAGGGTAGATGGGGCCACTTAGAATCTTGGAGGTTGATGTTTGGAATAGGTAGGTAGGTATTTACCTACTGTTGGGGACGGAATTATCAAAAATTTGGGTATGTATCAACAATGAAAGTTTTGTAAATAGAACAATTAGGCACTATCTTATGCGTAAGTTGGGTTCAGTCAGGTAACATTTGCATGACTATTAATTTTAATTTTATTGATAGACAGATGGTTTACATAGCTTTTGTGACCACTCAGGCCATAGGCTTGTTGTGATACATCCCATTTTACCTCGTTCTTTTGACAGTAACCCAGCCCCTTCGATAAAGTTCACCAGGGTTATCATTGGATATTCGGAAATATCTCTTGTTTCCACAATATGTCTTCCCGGGTAGCTGAGCTTTGTTCCCACCAAGGCGGGACATTGGCGCCATGGGTGAATTAGAGTCTTTTCATCCTCTTCATATTTCCTACATCTATTGGCGTTTTCGACTTCCAACGGCTGCATGTGTCTCCTGAGGTGGCAGTGTCCCCCAGCTTCCTCAGTGAGATTCTGTCCATATTAAGTAGTTGTCTAATACGTCTGGGGTTTTTGACCCATTTTTCTTTTTTTTATTTATTTATTTATTTACCGACCAACGTCCAATTACACAAAACACATAACAGGAAATGGAATAAACAAGAGCTTCAGAAAAAAATAACAGCACATACATACCATAATACAAGAATGAAGCAATGACCAAAATAGAACAAAAATATACATTTGAGAGAACAACTCAAAGCTTGAACATGGTGTATGGTAGAGTCCATGATTCTAGATGAGCTTTCAATGTGTAGTTCGGTGTGGCAAGCTGCCACTCCCACAATATAATATTTGTGAATTTCTTCCCTATTGTATGTCTTCGACTGATGGAGTTTTGCGATACCTACCTATTTTATTATATTTACTACAGTATCCAATATATATTATGTACTTAATCGAGAATTTTTTTGAAATAATGTTATGGATCACAGGATCACTATTCAGATCTAGTCACTTAACAGGGTAATTAATATTAAAAGCAACGTTTCAATTCTGAATGGTGGTCTATCGCCAAGTCATTATTTGATATTTTTTAATTCATAGTTAGGTAGGAATCCACCTCTACTACATGATAATCAGATTTTGGAAATAATATTTAGCTTGACATCGTTAACTTTGCAAGAAATCAATAGAAGAAATACTGAACGACGTGTTCTTAAATTCATAAATTGTTCCATTGAAGTGTGTCAATCTGCAATTAGAATAAAATGATTTCATGGATAAATTAGGTAGGCACCTACCTTCGGAAATTAAACCCATTTAAATATATAGTTAAGTAGGTTCCAGGAAAAGTGATGTCCTTTACGCTAGAGACACAAACATCACACGAAAAAAAAGCTTAAATTATTTCTAAATTAATTAAAAAATATAATTTCTTCAAACGATTGGTAACTTTGTGGCGTCATTATTAATTAAATAATTACTTTGTAATCACGACTTTATTAATATATAACTATCAACATGTTTCGAAAGAGAAGCTTTCCTCATCAGGAATATACAGAATACTGATATTACTAATATAATATTATAATATTCATTTATTAATAATGACGCCACAACGTCAATACCAATCTTTGAAGAAATTGTTAATCATTCCCATCATTTAACGTAGGTAATTTTCAAATCAGCAAGGCAAATGTCGTTAAAAACTAAAAACCAAAGAAATCGGTCGTTAAATTAAATGGTGCCTTGGATATTATTTCTACAGATAAGGCATTATTAGAAATTTTTTCCATTGTTCATTCGTTTCAATTGCTTGCACAATTGGTAAACAATTCATTAATATTAATTATGAATAAATCCGTAATCTTGGAAAAGAATCGTGATTATTTATTTTGTTCGTAGCAGAGTTCAAAACGTATTGATGTAGAGATGCAACGGATATCCGGTTACTATCCGGTATCCGGCCAGACGCGGGATTGTGTAATAATATCATCATTATTTCAAAATAATAGATAAATCCCCCCCTCCCTTAAATATCTGCTCAATTCAAACACGTTTTTTTAATAATTAATAAAAATAAGTAATTTGACGGCCTACGACTCCGGAAGTCGTGGGTACATATCCCGGCGTGCGCAAGTAAATTTTATTTAATTAATTTATTTTACATCATCATTTATTAAATAAATAAAATATGTACTATAGTTCCAGAGTGTTAGATACTTAGAGTATCGTCCTGGTGAAGACCAAAATTCGGAATCGAAACGTTTGAAATGGCTTTAGCCGTGTTTGGTGACCAGATCGGAAGAGCCGGGTATTTCCCCACCTTCCTCTTCCCCATATTCTCTCCCTCCCCACTGGTACCATCAGCATCACAATAAACCCCAATTGGGGGTGCCATAGTCTCACTATCTCCAGATGGTTGGGAGCAGTTGAGACTAGTAAGAAAAAAGGTACAAACTTTTAGTAAAGGATATTGATATTTTTTGCTAACTATTAATTCGTTATGGAATTCTCTTTTTACATACTTGCAAATGAATGTTTGTCTGTTCTCGATTTTCTCGAAAATTACTTGACCGATTTCTCTGAAAATAGCACATAGCATAGCAAAAATTAGTGACGGAAAGGTTTAGAAAGTAGTTTAAATGAAATCCAATATGCAAAACTGTTGCTATAACGTTTTAAAACGAGTGTGAAAAGCATTTAATCCGCCATGTTGTATTGAGGTTAGCCCATAGATATACCACTCTGATTAGCCACAGATTACATATTCAAAAGACGAAGGTTTGTTTGTGTAGAAATAATTATAATATATATAATAAAAATAATTGTTTGGCATGAAATAAAATTTTCGAATAAATGTTTCTTTGTTTAGAGTTAATAATAGTCCTCACAAGGCATTACTTTCGCTGTCAAATCAATTATGGCACCCAAACGACAAGCGAGAATTCACAACTTCATAACTTTATGCCAAAAAAAATCTCGAAATCAGACGAAAGAGAAGAAATTCACAAATATTACATTGTAACCTGTAGCTTAATTAGAATTAACTACACTTTTTCAATGTGAAGAGGTGCCAGAGGGATTGCAGCGTCCCTAAATTGGGATATGTTGTGAGTGGGAACTACCCGGCTGTTCAAATCTGGTGACCAAACACTGCTAAAATCATTTCAACGAACTTTTATAATCCAAATGGTGGTCTTTCACTAGTGCGATACAGGGATGAAATTGTATGAATAACTATACACCATAACACTTATGTAAATAAATGATTGTCACCGAAACATTAAAATTTATACATAAAATATCTAGAATCAGAATATAACTATCTCACCTTTACTATGTGGTTATATTTAACGCTAAAATTAAAGTATAGCTAACATATATCACAACCAAGATATCGCCACGGTAGGAAGATAAATTAAAAAGCCACAGACTATTAAACAAAAAAGACTTATCAAAGAGGAATCTTTTTACAACACATAAAGCAAATTTCCTGCACCTATTAAACAATCACTTAAACGTAGGTGATATTTTTAAATAACGATTTTAAAATGGAACGTGCTTTTTTGAAAATCGAACGATTTCAAATCTGACCATAGAAATAAGAACCGCTCCTGTTATCGAAACCAAACAAATGCCAATTTGATTCGAAATTCGAATTCCTACTGGATTATATTTTCTCTCTTTCACTCCATAATAAATTACATGTTACCATCTCTTTTTGATCAGACGATTTAGCACCGTAATAATTCGATATAAATGCGAAAACGTTCCTACAACGAAAGGGAGATATTAATCTCTCTCTTCTGCATTGGAAAGAGAGAACTTTACGCAAGTTTCGTAAGGGTGAGGGAGATAGTATTCGATCAATTCGAAAGAGATAGAATTATTTGACTGTGTTTTGCAATAAGAATTTAACACACAACAAATGAGGTGCCTTAAGCCCGTCTTAAATGGGCTCGTTTACTTTATTGAACTTGCGTGGAAAAGTGCACGAAACTTTTCATACTTTTTAAGTACCAAAGAGATCCTGGGAAGGAATTTATTTAGCAAAATTGTGTACAAAAACTTCAAAATTAGCATATTTATTAAAACACAGAATCGTGAGACAAAACCTTTGAATTTGGGTATGATTGAGCCATAATATAAATATTTTAGTTGGATTTATGTCTGACGTCATTATGCTGTCTTTTTTACTATACTGCAGAAAAACTAGTTTTAGATTGCAGTTTGTGTTGTATTGTGGTGTTATATTAAAAAGCACTTGTAAATGTAAAGTAGATTCATTGACCATTGCGGTTGACACTGGTTTAACAAGTGGCTGTCAGAGGCTATGTCCCATAGACAAAACTATAGAAGTGATCCATAGTGTACTAGTTTGTTATTCCTACAGTTTGCAACGCCATTTTCACCATGTGCTATGGAGCGCCCATTTGAGAGTGAACAAAACGCCGAAGAAGTTCTCAATGGGGTGTTGATATCAACCATGATGTGTATGGCAGTGAGGCATGGAACTGATATAGGGAGGATGGAAGTAGACTGAATGCTGTAGAAATGAGACCTCTGAGGCGAATATGTTCTAAAACCATATATGAGCTTGTGAAAAATGTTGAAATTCGTAAAGAATGCTAGGCTGATGTAAGTATAACGAGTAAAATTCAGAAAGGGACGCTTGATGGTTTGGGCATGTGGAGTAAATGAACGAAGAAAGGAGTGAATGGATAATATATAACGCGAATTTGAATGGAAGAAAAAACCGGGGCCCTCCGAGAAAGACATGGCACGATCAAGTAAATCAAATACTTGAGTCGGGCCATGACAGCAGTCAGAATAACCGAAGGGAATTTATGGCACGATATATTAATGTGAATGAAGCAAGAGGTGTGTACCAATACCGAGTTGTTTGGCGTTCCGTCCTCTCTGCCTACCCCTGCGAGGATACGCGTGATGGTTAGTTAGTTAGTTAGTCATATTGAATGTTCCTCATTTTTCAGTATTTGTTCAATTAGACAAAAATAATTTTAAAATTTGGTTGAAACCTACGTAGTATTGTACAATTTTGATACACCGATTCTTTTTTGTTGTGCATTAAAGTCAAAGTGAAAATAAATAATAAAAAAACTGTTTATGAAAAATTTGTGGCTTAACTCATTTTCGTATATCACTTTCCAACTGTTATTGTATAAAATGATTCCATTGTTAAAGAGACAAGAAATAACGGCAGAATACAAATGACATTAGCCAGAGTGAGACGGCCTACGTTCTCTCGTGGAGCTGAGCGTGAGCGCAGAACCGTTTTGTATGAATTATAGCGCAGTTAAAGGGGGATAGAGATATTATGATTCGAATTTGGAAGGATAGGGGGGCGTGGCAAACGCACACGGGAAGCGGGTTCATTTATTTGCATGTTGCAGTCGTGTGCATTATTTTAAAAGCTGAATGGAAAATGCATGGAAGGGGATAAATACATATAGATCATTTTAAACATTTTAAGATATCTACATATCGATTATTTGAAAAATGATTCGTGTAGATGTGGATCATAAAAAGGAGAAAATAAAAATTGACTTGTATACATTGTACGTACTTTCCTTATCGCCCGGTTTCGTCCTAAATTGTGTTGAAAAATAGGGTAACTTTTTTTTTACTAATTTGCGAGTTGAATGGTTATTTAAAAATTCACAATGGAAATGACGTTGCGAGCTGAAAATAATTCCCTTTAGATAGAATTTATCAAGCAGCGCAAATTTAATCATGACAAATTAGGTACCTATTTTGTTTAACTTTTTATTTATAGACCAGGGCCCTGATTCCGGTTCTCTTATGTCCTTACCATAAGGCTTAAAGACTTTTTGCTTAACTGCGGTTCCGGTTCTCTCAGATGACAGCTGTCGTTCAGCGAATGTTTTTTTTTAATATATCCATTTTTGTGTTGTTTAAAAATAATGTCAGTAGGTATTATCGTAAGTATTGACTTAAAACAATATTAGTGAGTTATTTGTCACATAATAATGCTATTAAATTAATCGAATTAACGAAATTGCGATGTTCGTAAAGTACCTATGCCAAAAGCCCGAAATGTCAGATAAAAGTGATTTAAATCCAAAAATATAATAAATTACAAGTGTTAAGTATGTGGGATGTACATATAATTTTTAATAATACTGTGATAATTAAACCACGAACTCTTTTAAAAACGTATTTATTGACGAGGAATCGCAGTTAAGGAAAATGTCTTTAACTCTAAGGATAAGGACGATGCCTTCGTATCCTTAAAAGGATCCGGAATCAGGCCCCAGGTCGGTTTCGTCCCGTTACGGATATATTTAGACTGATTTTTTTTATTTTAAATTTACCTATGTTTAAATGTGTAATTTATATGCCATTACTGGGTATTGAAAAGAACTCAGGTAGTTAATACTATTTCCTTTTCATCCTGTATTGTCTGACAGGGGTGGAGTCTGAGATGTAAACATTTTATTTTTGTCAAATGTGCATTATATATATATTTTTTAAATTCAACAAAACTGGTTATTTATTACCTGTAAGAAAAACCATGCGACGTAACTTCAATTGTCAAGATGGAAATTCAGTTTTTTTAAACGTAATCATAAAATATTACATACACATTTCAAAATAACATATGATAAAAGCACAGGTAGATATTACATCAGTTTTAATTTAGAAAGCGTTTCGTAGAGTCTGAGATTTAATAGTAGACAAAAAATGAAGGCGGTTTGATCGTTTAAAAAGTTTTAAATGATAACACCAAGATGGCTCATAGGAAAATGAAAGTAAGTGTAAAAAGCACAATGGTCCAAGTGTATATTTTTACTTTAACCAAACGGTCGTCAGAAATTAGTGGTACACTTTCCGAAGGTAATGATTTTATATCATATTATTTAATTCATTAAAAATAATACATAGTATATTTGCGGTACGTTCCAGAGTGGTAGATAATTTCAGGATCGCCGAGGTGAAAGACCGTCATTCAGAATCGAAACGTTGCTTGAAATGGCTTTAGTAGTGAGTTGATCTGTTTAGTCAGGCACTTCCCCACTTTCCTCTTCCCTATCTCCCATCCTCACTATATTTGCTCACAGCATATTTGCTGCACGTTCCAGAGTAGTGCATACTTTTAGTATCGCCCTGGTGGAGGATTACCATGCAGAAATGATCTCAGCCCTGTTTGGTAACCAGATCTGAAGAGGCAGGTACTTCCCCACCTTCCTCTCTCCCATCTCTCTAACATCGTCACTACCTGTAGCCTCACAATATACCCCAATTGGGGATGCCATAGTCTCATTGACTCCAGACGGTTGAGAACAGCTGGGAAACTTGCGTGGGTCTCATATTAAATAAAAACAATTTAATATTAAAATCTTCATTATTTAATACTTTGCAAGGAAAATAATTGTTTTTCTGAAATGTATGTATCAAAATACCCATCAAAATAAAACAAATTCTAATTCACAGATAAAAATAATTGAGTTATGTTCCTTGTTCTTTGAAAATGAATTGTCAAATTTGATTGCGAATAATTTTTAATACAAAAAACAAATTTTAAATACAAAGTGAGTAGCCTGGTATTGCCATAGTAATGATTTTTTCTTAGTTCAATGTTTAGAAAATTTGGCACCCTGTACCCTCGAAATGAGATGCATGGTATCTTTTTTGCTGTTCACTTTTCAAATATACCAACGCAAGACGGGTCGGTTATAGCTACACCAATAAATACAGTCCACATAAAGTGAACAAATAAACAAACCAACATATTATAACTAACTCATCCACTCGCAATTACACGAAATCATAACATTTTGTGGAACACTCTCGGCGAACGACGAAGAGCAATTCAAAACTTTCCTAAGCTCTCCAGAGATGGCGTCTTTTTATTAAAAAAATAAATCCCACTTTCGCAGATAGAAATGGCGGCGATAATTTTATTACAACAGCGCCACTCTCGGCCGAGGCAATAAACGGGACGCGGGACGAATAATAAAATACGGAATCCCGCCTTAACGATACGGGAAATAATAATACGGGAAATACTCGGAAGAGAAGTGAGAAGTACTACGCTGATATTAGGTAGTTAAGATAATGATGGAGGTGTATTTGTGCAGAAAGAGACTAAAACATAATGATACTAATGTTCTAATTTTTAGCTCTTTAACCGTAGTATTTTTTTTAATTCCAGATGTGGGGAGGTTAGTGCAATACCACACGTCCATATGGTCATACATATTGTACATGAGAAAGTAATTAAAATTAAAAATTCAATAATTTGATAAATTGTAAAGCGCCGTTTTTGTGAAAAATCACCACAAGGGCGTCATATAAATATTACGTCATATACTCTATCTAATTATATTCAAACATATACAGAAAAAGGTAAATACCAGCCAGGTCACTTCAGATAAAATTAGAAAATTTAAGCTTGGGGAAGATACGAATTTTACATCTGCTTTTTCATCTTTCTTTACTATTGATTACACTTGGCAAAAGAAGAGTTATTTCTTTAAATTATTTATATTTTTATCATTAAATTTTTTGAGTGCAGAATTTTTATAAAATGACCTTAAAAAGATTAAGATTTATACTTAGGTTTGAATGCGAAATCATCAATAGTAATTTACCTTTTTTTAATCTAATTATTACAATGTCGCCGACTAATTTAGATATTCTATAAGTGATTTTAGGTAAGTACTAATCGGCTAGCATAGCCCAGCAATTTGTGTGCTCATTTCTTTTATTTATGTATAATACGGTTGACTGAAAAAACGAGTTTTAAGTTTAGGTCTGAATTCAGTCGATTCTTTTATAATTCTCAAATCATTTGGCTGTTTATTCCAGGCTAAGAAAAATTCATACAAAAGTAAGAAAAAATTATACAAAAGAAATATAATATATCATGGTATACAAATAAAATAAAATAAAGTAAGTAGTAGTGTTTAAAAAATGTATTATTTATTAAACTATTATGTCTGGCGTGGTCGTGAGTGGGCTCGGGCCCAGCGCTCACTCAGGAGTGGCGCTTGGTGCTGATACGCTGCGGTCATCACCGTGTTGTCGCAGGCCATTAGCCGCATTCTTGCTACTGTGACCCGGTGTCTCATCAGGTCGGCGAATCCATGCATTCGCTGCTCCGTGAACATTGTCGATGGGGTACTGCATCTCCTATATCCAAATATAAATCTGCAGACGTTATTATTTTGAATTCGGAATTATTCCATGGAGCTATTTCGGTAATGATACCATGAAAACCATCTTCGGTGAAATGCTGACAACGAAAGGCTTTATAATACACTGGCGATCAAATTCTTGTAATAAAATATTAACTTATCTAAGATTCAATCGAACCATTCAACTATTTTGATAGTTCGCGCAGTTTGGTAGTAGCTCGGCGACAGTCAATACGCTTCCATGCCATATTTCTCATTATTTCAACTATCTACGAATATGTGTTAGAACCTTTTTGGAATCCAAATATACATTCAATTCACTGGGTAAATCAGAATAATTTCGTCGCCATTAAATAATGGAGAAACGCAAGAAGTAATTCCGTAGATTTAGAATCAGATTCATACCGCATTATTACTTAGTCATATTTCAGAGATGAGTGGCAATTCCCGGCGTGGCCCGAGTTGTAATAACGCCCTTCTCTTTATTCGGTCGTTAGGGACTTTTAAATTGCCTTTCCCCGCTTAAACTTTCTGGCTTTCCTTTTTTTATTATTGTAATTCTTCTCTTCTTTCCTCTATTATTTCTGCAGTGGGTGGGAGGGGCAGGGGGGGAGGGAGATGGGCGAGAGATCTAGCGAGAGAAATGTCGCAGAAGACTTTTCCAGAGGACGATTTGCATATTTCAATTTCGGGAAGTAGGGTGAACAAGCTTCATATGACAATGGAACTCTTTTTCCTTTATTTATTTCTACACTTCGTTAAACATTTGTGTACCTGTAAACTTCATTTCATTCGGAATCGAAACATTAATTTAGCTATAATTGCTAACAAGATCAATCATTTCCTTCCGCCTCACAAAATGGTGCCATATTAGATACCTACCAGTGGCGTGCAGTACATAAAGCCTGAAAAGCTGTGCTTACCCTAAAAAACAAACCATAGGCAGAAAATATATAAAAATTTAAATAGGCGAGAAATATCTGATGAACATAATTTTTTTCTATGAATTTGGTACTCTCATTTCTTCAGTTAGGCATAACAATCAGCGGAAGATGGTAATAAAATGGCATTTTTTAAATATTCATTGCGTAATTCTTACCCAAACTTACACAGCCTACCTTTGGTTATGCACGCCACTGATACCTACATATTACTAAGAGTTGTCTATGTATCAACATTACTAGATTAACACAAACTACAAAGACAAAAGAAAAGCTTACGTAACCGTTTTTGATTTTAAACTAATCCCCATAGATATAATTTTCTTTACGTTATTTATCTCCAAGACTTTTTTTGATCAAGCTGTATCAATTAATTAAAATATTTTTTACGATACAATTGTTTTAAATATTTATTCTCTTACTAGGCTTTTAGCATTACGCATAGGCCAAACATAACGGTATATTTATTTCTAACGGTCGGATGTAAAAAAATGATTTCTCATTATATATATATACAAATATTTAAGTATTTTCCCACATTCCTCTTCCCCTTCTCCACCCCCTCCCCAATACCTTCAGCCTCACAACATTCCACAATTGGGAATGCCATAGTCTCACTTGCTCCAGACGGTTGGGAGGAGTTGGGACTCTTGTGCGATATTCATATAAAAACAAATCGTTTAAATATATAATATGTTACATAAAAAATGTGTTTGTGATAATATTATTCTTACACGAGTTTTAATTGGATTATATTGTGATATGGCTATGGTTAAAGGGTAGACGAAAATTAGATAAAAAGGATTAATTTTTTACAACGGTTTATATCAAACAGCAAATATTTGATGTTTAATAATGCTTATTACAAAATTTTTGTGGAGTTAAAGCTTATATAAAGTACACTCTAACAATATGGAACGGGTTCAGCACAATTTTTTTAGGTATATAAATTTTAAATTATTATTGAAAATATTAATTATGTAAGTTTGATGAATCATTACGATTATCCTGATTACGCTGTCTGAAAGGAGAGTTATGTCAGACCTAGTTGTATTATATAGAATAATTAACAACCTAATTGGCAGCCTTGCCATCCTCACCACTATTAAATTACATGTACCGACGAGGAACACAAGACAAACTGTAATATTTTTCTCCAACACTTACACAACCAATTATCAGTCTCATTCATTAACTAATAGGATGCATTATCTGGGCAACAGGTTTGGGGGTGTTGATGTATTTTCTGACTCCATTTATACAGTAAAGCGTCATATACGAGTATACCAGCACTTTGATGAATGTAGCGGTAATGATTTGTGTTATAATATTGCTTTGGTTTTCTATTTTATGTCACTGTTAAACGTTTGAAAAAGATTGTTCATTATTTTATGGTTTCGAATCTACATGTTCTTGTAATTTTTGATAGCCCTTTATATTATATTCTAAAATCCATGTAAATGCCCAGATGAGCGTAGAATCAAATACATATATAAATACTTAATAAGTTATTGATTCCTTCATTTTAAACAATATTTGGTTTCATAGGGCGTGTTTCACATAAAATGACGTATTATACACTGCATACAAAACAATAAACATTTTAAACAAGGTAAAGAGTAAGGTAATCGAGATTAAAGACAAATATCACATTTACCCGGTCGACAAAAGAATAAATAAAAGTGATGTAAACAAAGTTATTTTTTAAATTATAATGTCACATCACCAAGTTACCGCTTCATATGAAAATACAAATATCACCGTTCAATAGTATCTCAATAACAAATCTGTAATGCTTTTACCATTATTTTTTCTCTTTAATTTTTTTTTCTCTACTTATGTACAGCACAAGATGCATGCGCCTAAATATAATAATTTTTGCCCTACATTTGTATGATGATTGTAATTTATTGTTGTATTATATTGTATTGTTGAAATAAATTCCTGCTGACAAGCTACTTGCAGTGGCTTAGCGGGTATAAGTTCCCACTGTATATAATTAATATTATCCAATAAAAAAAAAAAAAACACATAAACTTGGCTACTGCCTGAAAAAATAATAATATAATCCAACAAAAAATAGCATTAAATCCAGTATTACCAGCAATTGAAAAATGGCAGGGAGGAAAAAAATCTGAAAATCTATGTATTTTCTATTATATATGTGAAAGGCACGAAATCATTTTTAAAGGTCTTATTCCCAGGTAACGTATCTTGTAAGCGTCATATCGCACAATCGTCAGTATATATATGGGACGGTATGACGAATTAATGAATGTGATTAAATGTTTTTTTTTCATTCCAGGATTCCCGCCATTCGCATCAAAGTCATGGTCACCCCACTAAGCCGGGTTTGTTCTAATGCGCGTTGACATCTTTATTAGGTTATATTCAATATGAAAAATGGGATATTTAGTGTAATGCCAGGTTTACGCCACTGGGACATTAAGGCTCGCCGGGGAATAAGGCAATTACGGCCTCCGACGTTAAATCAAGGGTGCGCCTTAATTGTCAAAAAATATAGCACGCCACTGGTAGGTACGCTTGAAACGGCGAAAAAATAACGTTTAGATTTGAATTTAATGTCATGGAAAGGGATAAATTATATTAAAGTGCAGTTTTCTTAGATTTAAGCGTTTTTTAAAGATACGTAGTTCATAAGAAGGTTTTTTTTTTCTTTAACAATTTATTAATATAAAGAGACCTACCTACCCACTCAACTTTTAATGGAAAGAAGGTATAAAAATAGCAGTTTCTAATCACCGTGGATTGTGCTAGTAATATACGTAAAACAGTGATTCAATAAGTACATTTACATACATAAATATTCCTTTCCTTATCTTACTCGGGTCGGGGACCCATCGCATCGACAAGGCACCTCCAGGCGTCATTGTCCTGCGTTATGTCAGCGGCACTCGTCCATAGTAAGTCTAGCCTCTCCTCGCCCAGCCTTTGGAGTTACTTCTCCTAGGAGGAGTTATGTCTGGGGCAGCCCACTGTACGTCTACCGTCTAGAATGGAACTCGGAATTTTCCTTGGAATTTCATCTTCGGACATTCTTAATACCTGCCAAAGTCACCTCAGTTGCGATTTTTCTATGAAGAGTAGCAGTGGTTCAATGTTAGGTCCTCTCGGATCATCGAGCTTCTCATTTGTCCCCCTTCTGTCACTCCTTCCACTTCTCTCAAAAATATCATTTCGGTAGCGTGGACCCTGAAACGTATTCGTTCATTCAACATCCAGATCTGGAGACCATAAATAAGCGTAGGCGGTACACTGATTTGTACATTGCCAATATTGTCTCGGTACTTAGCTCAGCTTTCCTTATCACTAAGCAGTAAATAGGACGCAAGGCACCGTTTGCCGTACATATTCTATTTGTCTAATATTTGTATTTAATTTGAAGAAAAAACATAGTGTTAACCTCAGATTTACTGTCTTAAATGCTAAGGTTACGCGGGTTATTCGTATTAGCTCGGGTTAGCAAAATATCTGGGAGGTCACGTTTATATGTAACTCCCTACTTAATATGATTCTTAATCTTTATCGCAATTAAAACTATTATCATATAATTACATCATTGAAGAAAACTAAATACCGAAATTTTTTTAAGAATTGTCATAGTTATACTATTATTTAAAACGTCGGTTCAAGAGATTAAAATAATTCGCTGTATGTCTGAAATTATCGTTTTTTCCTTATAGGTAAGTACTGTTTATACACAGGAGTATGGCGTTTCATAACATGCACAATAGTATTTATTTATGTAGAAGTATTATTTTATTTACACCGCTGTTTTTAACACATTAATATGTATCTACATGTTTCAGAAGCAAAGCTTCTCTCATCAGGATAATCGATATACTAAAAAAATATAGACAAATTATAAAATTGTAAGAATAGATAAATTACAAACATAAATAATAATTATCAATAAGTGATGAAAGTAGGTAGTAATTAAATAAAAATGTAAAATAATTAAAAAACAAAGCTGTTATAAATTATTAAATAATAAATTTAAAAAGATGTTATTTTTATTAATTTAAATAATATCAATAAAATTACAAGGAACAAAAAAATAAAATAAATGTAGTTATTAAAATTTATATTGAAAAAATTCTCAATATGGTTAATGTGAAAATAAATTTAAGAGATAGCTATTTAGAAAAAAATATTTCATTATTAATATTTAATAGATTAATAACACGAATTTCTATTTTATCCAATTGTAAACCATTTGTATTCATATGACAAAAAAACCTTTTTTTTATTTGTCCATTGAGTGATTTCTTTCCAAAATATGGTTGGCAAATTCAGAATAATTATTATTACTTAAAAACCTTAGGCGCTCCTTAACTCTAGTACTAAAATTTCTTCAAGTCTTTCCTACATAAAAAAAATTACAATCGTTAAAATTTAATTTATAGATCCCCGATTTATTAAAAATATCGTCTTTACCCATAATATTTAAAACATATTTTTAAAAATTATATTAGAACTAAGATAATAATTTTAAAAAATATATATAAGATTATATGTAATATATACAAGAGATGAGAAAAAAAGAGTAATCAGTTTGGCAGACGATTTATGTATAGTTTAATAAGTAAGTAATAAAGAGATGAGAAAAAAAGAGTAATCAGTTTGGCAGACGATTTAAGTATAGTGAAATAAGTAAGTAATAGAGAGATGAGAAAAAAAGAGTAATCAGTTTAGCAGACGATTTAAGTATAGTGTAATAACTAAGTAATAGAGAGATGAGAAAAAAAAGAGTAATCAGTTTGGCAGACGATTTAAGTATAGTGTAACAAGTAAATAATAAAGAGATGAGGAAAAAAGAGTAATCAGTTTGGCAGACGATTTAAGTATAGTGTAATAAGTAAGTAATAAAGAGATGAGAAAAAAAGAGTAATCAGTTTGGCAGACGATTTAAGTATAGTGTAATAAGTAAGTAATAAAGAGATGAGAAAAAAAGAGTAATCAGTTTAGCAGACGATTTAAGTATAGTGTAATAACTATGGTAAGTAATAAAGAGATGAGAAAAAAAGCATGATGTACTCATTGTTCTAGGTGTACAATATAATTCAAATATTGTATAATAAATATGTATAAAGACACGCGAAAAATATAGAGTAGTCAGGTAGACAATTAAAGAGTAGAATAATAAGTAATATGGAATAAAAAGGAGACAAAAATAGAGCAATCAATTTTGTATACCAGATAACTTTAGTACAATTAGTATAATAATTAACAATTAAGTGTAAAGATATGGGAAAATATTTTGTATTCCAACTCATTTAGGAACATAATATTTTGAAACGTTATTTATTTAGTAGGTACCTAAATAGGTATTATAATCTTTAGTATATGTAAAAAATGTACCTCAGAAATATTATGCAAAAAACGTATTAAAAAGGTGATATTTTACTTTCAACCTAGCATAAGAAGCAAAAGCACGCCTGTTAGTAAAATACAACTTATTCCCAGTAAACACCACACCAAGTGTATATTGCAACACCACCCAAACTCTTCGAACAAATGCCACAAACCTAATAACAACATTTCCCACGGGATTAGACAAAGTGTCAACATAGAATTAGTTTGACGAATTGCCCTACCCTGACGGCCCTGAAGGGATTGCCAAGGATTAACTGATTACCATTAGTGCATTTGACTTGCGACTTGCTAAGCCTATTCAAAGCTTTCAAACAAACCACATTTATGTAATTTTTCCCTGAAAGAATGCTTTGGTGGTCCGACGCGTGCTTATATTTCGCTTTTACCATTTTTTGTGATGTTTAATAAAACATATTTTACATCTGTGAAATGCTGTAAACCGGTTAAACCACGTATGACCGACCTAAAAATGTGATGATTCAGAGAAAATGCAAGGCGTAATGAATAATATTATGAAAGGGATGCTTGGTATAAACGGAGACAGGAGTGTAAGGAAAATATATAACTTGAAATTGAATGTTAGAAGAGGTTGAGGATGCCCGGGGAAGATGTGGCACGATAAAATTAATCAAATACTTGAGTCGGGCCGAATAACATAAGTGAATGAATTAACCATAGTTTGCATTCCCCAATTCAACGCTTACACAGTCTTGGTATCAAATAATTAAATGATATGGATGCATTTGACAGTAATCTAAACTAAAAAAAGTACGAACGAATTATTTCTACCTAGTTTATAAATTATTGTCAACTACAACTTTTTACATTATTTACTGATTTGTTATTACGACTTTGTGGATATTGTATTATTTTTTTGTTCTGTTCCTTTATATTCGTAGCCAAGGAGGCGTTCGCAAGTAAAGTTCAAATGATTAAATTGTTATATCACAATTTATTAATTAAAAATAATATTATTACATATATTTGCGAGTATTTGGGACTCTTGTTCGGTATTTAAGTAAATAAATAAAATAATTTCAATTACATAAAATACGCAACAGGAAATAAGATAAACAAGAGCTACAGAAAAATAACAGAACATACATAAAATATAAATGAAGCAATGAAAAAAATAGGACAAAAACAAAATTTTAGAGAAATTTTATCAAGTCAAAGCTGAACGAGGTTTTGGTAGAGTTCATGATGGACATACTTAACGATAATGTTCGAAGTTTATTTTGGTAAAGCCCGACTTAGACTGGTATCAAAAATTTTATGGCCCCAGCTTGAGTTAACAAGTCTCGACATTCATATTAAATATTGCAAAATGATGCATTAAGATGCAAGCCAAAAACATTGCTACGAGCTGTGTGTCTTATGTGACCACGAATATAGGTAAAAGGCATAAAATTCGCTTGGCAAGCGGAGTCTAGAAATGCTTGTTGTAAGCGAAAAAAACGGTTTTTCTTTATTTTGTGAAGAATTTTGTAAGCAAGAAAAAAAATAATCAAGGGAATCTTTCACTAATAATCTTATCTATAAATAAGCATTTTTAAAAACTTGTTTCTTACATGTGTTTATAATTTTATAATGAAAAAAAAATATTCATTACAGTTACTTTTATGTTTTTTACAAAGTATTTTAGTTTAATTCTTATCAAAGAAATTTACAGGAAAAGGTACAATTTGGCAAAAGCATTTTTTTTTGGTTTTCATAATGTAAATCGATATACAGATAGCTTCGCCTTAAATGCTTAAGTCATCATTTTTTTTCCTTTCTTATTGAGATTAAATTAAGAAACCCTGTTTCATAAAACAATATATTCTATGTCCAGAAAGGCATGCAAATAATTGAATACCATTAACTATAGCCAATTATTAATGTAGGTTCTAATTCATCTACCCATTGCACCACAAATCAGTTAAACCGATTAACTTTAATAGGATAATCCTCATGTTTATTGTTAAGCCAACGTAATCTCATGTTTATGTTTCAATGTTCCGGACAGGTGGGCTAACAACTAACAAATCACAAGTCGCCTATTCGTCACACAGACTTAGGCCCCTTACAATCAATTCAGAGCTTAAGTCTTCAAAAGGTTTCAATTATTATTGTTACTGACTGTACTTACGGTTTGTGGTCAGGTGTGGTATGGCAGGTAGCTTATTTGTTATTCTAATAAGTCATTTCAAATGTTTTGTATTTCTATAACTTGATTAAATTATTATTGGAGTGGGTAAACAGAGGTCTAGGTCAAATCATGATTAATTTATATCTCAAATTTACTAAGGTATTTACTATTTAGTTACCGGAGTTACCAGAAGCAAAAATAACCCACGACTTACGTTTAATACAAGCTTTATAGACGTTGGAATTTTAATATCAATAATAATATGATTTAAAAAATTCCAGTAAAACTGCAATGAAAATATTATACAACCCCAATATTGCTACACGTTTTAAATACTGCTCAACAATTCTTTTCTTGTGAGAACAAAATAAGAGAACGAATTCTCCAAAATAGAATAACTCACTAGTATACTTGTGGGAGATTCCATGTACTCTTTTATGCTTCGAAAGCGAGAACTTATGGTTACCAGAACACCTCAATCAGCAAAGCGACTCAACGATGCTGTATTGACGGTGGATATTGTATTACAATACAAATAGACAGTTTAACGACTATGTTTTGATCAATATCACAAAATAGTTGTAAAATTGTCCCGATGACTTTTCATACTTTTCCCATAAACCTTTCATTCTTGTTATACTATTTGTTATTCCTAATACTTGTCTATGTATATTTTTTACCGTTTATCATTTAATGTAATCTCTGTAATATTATGTTATATAGATAATATGAAAAATAAATACACAATGAGAATAATAATAATAATACGAGATGGATTTTCAAAAATAGTTAAAATGTTATATTAGCTAAATTGAAACCATCAAAATTAAATTTATATGTAAGTTATAATTATTAATTTAAAAAAAAATAAATGTACAAATATTAACACCAAACAAAAACAAAAAAAAACTTTCGTGAACTTTTGGCAATGGACAAAAGGGCATTGCACGCCTGTTTTTGTACCTGTGCTGTATTTATGTAAGTATGGATGACTACCTATCCTACTGGCTGTGATGGCCGCAAATATACCCCATGTTACTTTAAATGAATACATTGTGAAATTACACAACTTAATCAAAGAAAATTTACTTGCGCACGCCGGGATTTGAACCCCCGACCTCCGGATTCGTACCCAAGGATCTTAACCACTCAACCACGGAGACCGAAATAGTGCTTTGAATATAAATCATTTTTCCATTTATTGTTTTGTACTTTCAAGAAAGCAGTCATCCTTTCACACCATATACTGATTCATTCCTAGAAATTAAAAAAAAAAGAGTTCCGTAGGTACGCCAAGTTTAACACCCTCATTAAAACTAGATACATATTTTTATTTGTAAAGGGTTGCAAACGGGAAAAAAATGTATTTCTTGTACATTTTGCTTCTAGAAATGCCTAAAAAAATATTTGAAAAGGGTTTGTCGATGGCTTTGTTTTGTAAATTGAGGTTTTGTTTTGCATTGAATGGGAAAACAACCATTCTAAAAAGGATAGATTATTTTTGACATGACAGGTGTTAAGAAAGAAATCGACCATTCAGTAAATGTAAATAAACCTATTCACAAAATTAACTACTTTTGTTAAGAGTTTTTGGTTATTTTCGAGATTAGTTTTCTTCGAAGACTCGTGAATGTAGTCACATTAAATAACATTTACTTTTTCAATTAACTAACCATCGCGCCGTTTCACTGCAGGGGTAGGCAGAGAGGATAGCCCGCCACACAACATGCATAATATGAAAAAGCGTAGCAAATAATACTTCTACAGCGTCCTTGTGATGATTTTTTTAAAAAACTGCGCTACACAAATTATTATAACGATAATAATCATAATTATTAACTATGCCTTGGCACACTCTTTGCTTCATTCATATTCATGCAATGTCTCATACACACTCTTCTGTTACTCTGACTTTTGACAACTTAAATAATAATATATATTTTTTTTTAAATTCATATTGAATTTGAATTTTTTTAAAGTTGTGTTAAATATATTTTAGGCCATCTAATTTGTAAGAGATTAAATTGAAACATTGTTTCTCGCAATTTTTCATAGCGTAAAATTTTTAAACATTACGGCTCTTGGCTATTATAAATACTTGTTAGGTATAATATGAACGACAATTTGTACTTAGTTAAATATAGCCGTGGTGAGATGTTTGTATTGGTGCTTTACTACACTACACGGGCATATGCCTAGTCTGGGGGTCAAAAAAAACATGTAATTTAAAAAAAAATTATTGTATAATATTAATTATATACAGTGGGAACTTATACACGCTAAGCCACTGCAAGTAGCTTGTCAGCAGGAGTTTATTTCAACAATATTATATAATACAACAATAAATAACAACCATCATACAAATGTAGGGCAAAATTATGATATAAAGGCCAACGATGAATGTACATAAGTTGGAATAAAAATTTAAAAAGAAAAAAATAATGGAATCAGCATTACAGTTTTGTTATTGAGATACTAGAGTCCAATTTTATAACACCGATTTAAATAATATAAAAATATCAATATAATAAAAAATATCAAAATTATAAAAGTACCAATATTATAAAAAATATTAATATTTAAAAAATAACAACATTATAAAAATGCCAATATTTTAAAAATATCAACATTATAAAAACATTAATATTACAAAAATAAATATTATAAAAATATCAAAAATATCCATGTATCGGCAAGTATTAAATAAATTAAGAAATAAAAAATAATTATATAAATAAAACAGAAGTACAGGTTGGTTACAGTGAGGATAGACTTAATATGATAGTAACACCGTGACAGTAAATACAGCAGATATCGAGGAGCTATACAACCAAGAAGCCCGTCATATTTGTTACCATCAATATGCAAGTTTACTTTCCAAATCTTTACATTATATCTCTATTCATTA
Organism: Halesus radiatus; assembly: GCA_022606495.2. NCBI lineage: Eukaryota > Metazoa > Arthropoda > Insecta > Trichoptera > Limnephilidae > Halesus > Halesus radiatus. The sequence goes on along the minus strand of JAHDVE020012290.1, from coordinate 83,369 downwards.
TAATGTATCTTTACAATCTATTCATTATAATGTATTTTTATATTATAATGAATAGAGAAAAAAAGGATGAAAAAAGAATCTGTTTAATTTCAGGCTCAAAAACTCTAGTGTGAGAGGGGGAGGAGAAGCAAAAGAGAGTGGTTAGTAAGAAGGAGCCTGGCTATTTATATCTCATATAAAAAATTTAAAAAAAAAACACAAAAACATGTCACCGGAGACCAAAATGTATTTACCCTTTTTACTTCAAATAAACTCTGAAATCACCGATTAAAGTTTATCAGTTATGTCCCTTAACACCCTGATGTATTATTATGTCTGCATATATTTGTACGTTTGTTTGTTCGATAGGCATTCGTACAAAACTGCAAAATGTTAATAAGTTTATTTAGTCGTTATCCAATCTCCGTATTACGCGTTAAGTAATTGTACACGGGTCATTAATTCCCGCTTAATAAGTAGCTACACTACCGAGCAATATAGACGACTCTAACTGGTAGCTGGTATATGCCAGTTTAGTAACTGGTAATAACTGGTAGAAGTGGTAGGTCCCACCGGTGATGTTGGTAGGACTGGTAACAATAACAGTTAATAGGAGTAGATGGAAGTTGATACCTAGTTGTAGCTAATGTAGTGTGGAAAGCCTTAAGGGGTGGAGGGTTATATTGTGTGTGCATTTAGGTAGGTACCAATGTATCTATTGATGTGTGAGTGTGAAGGGTTGTAATGAAATAATTGAAGTAAATAGTTGTATAATTTTGTAAGAGTATAAATCAAATATACTGTCCCACAAAATGTGACCAGGAGAGCTATTCTGGTTATTTTAAAGAAAAAAATCCTTGTCGTTTTCCTTAGTCTTACAAACTTCTTGCTTAACTGCAGAAGTACGTAGAGCCATAGTAAAAAAAATCCCAAACAGATTGTTAAGAGATTATTTCAAAATACAAATTGATGAAATCTTCAAGTGACACAAGGTTTTGATGAAAAACGCTTATAAATAATTACATTATGTCATAATGCATATTAATCAATATTTATTTTATTTTTAAATAACATATATACGCTTTTTGTAAAAAAAATACTTACTACTTCTAAACTTGATTTTTTCCGCCACGGTATATCTATGCCGACCGTAGAGATGGGTCATTCTACTTATTTTACGAACACGGTTTCAATTCCGACTTTAGTCACACGAACATGATTTCTCGGACTCGTTCCTTCGTTCCTGCCTAGGTCCGCCGAATCCGGTGGAACGACAGGAGTCATCGTTCCGCCATTTCTGTGGTGTCTCTGATTCGAAAGAAAAAAAAAATCACATATTGCACCTTTGAATATGGTCGTTTTTCGTTTCTGACTCTGACTGCTCTGGGTGTTTCTGATTCCGGAAGCAAAAATCGTTCATATTAAACTATTGAATAGGATCGTTTTTCGTTTCTGACTCCAATCCAAAACCTTAGTCGTTCTTTGAGTGTGAGTCCGTAACGAGTCAATCCGGATTTGTAAACTAGGAGTGCGTTCACCGCCTTTGGAATTGGATTTATTGGACTCGGTCCGGCAGGAACGACTCTTCTCTATGCCGCCGCCTGTGTCGTTGTACATTGTTTTGTTTACCGTGCTGAAAATTTCAACATCGATATAATTTTTAATAATGTTTACTAATTACTTAATTTTTAGAGTAAATAATAACGTAGTTGGTAATTTACTTAGTGTTGAGTTTTTCTATTGTTAAAATTAGGCAAATATTGACATTTTTAATGAACGTCGAAACGGAATTAGGTAGCTATTTCCATATTGCACGAATTTAGTTCTTCATTTTCCAAATTAATCACCTGAAATCATTGATCTTTCTTACACGAATGAAGTTATTTGTTAAATGACAACGGGTTGTTTTTACCACTCGTTCTCGTGCTCAACATTTAATTATTATTATTGTATTAGAGTCTATTATCACTATAACAAAACTGTACTACTGTTTTGTAATTTGTGTGATATCTTCTGATGCTTTTTTTTAATAAGTACTTACTGCTATTATTGCATTGGTGTCTGTTCTCACCATTACAGAACTGTACGAGTACTACTGTTTTTATGTATTTTTTCAACTTATGCACCTTGATTATATCATACATGCTTTTTGTTATATTATTCCTCTACTATTTGTAGGTCTGATTATTTTATTTATTTATTACTGTATTATCTAATATTGTTCCTAAGTTCCCAACTAAGTTCCTGCTGATAAGTTACTTAGAGTAGTTTAACAGACACAGATTCCAATTGTATGAAGATAATATTAAGAGGAACGGCTGCGCTGCCCGTTTCATACATAACTTAATTTTGGATTTGAGGCCAAAATACCCATTGAAACCGAATGACATTTTTTTAATTAAAGGTTTAGTAAATATCTAGTACAGATAGAAGTATTTTATTTATTTTTATTTAAAATTATTAAGTATATGCCATGGAAAAAAATCAATTTTCCTAATTTTAGAGGCAATTTAGAAAATTATTTACTTGTTTATCGTATGTTTAAAAAAATCATATTTGCTATGTAAATATGATTTCGTAAATAAAAGTATAAAAACAAAACATTAAAAAAAAACGGTTTTTTCGGGTCGATATTTTATATTATGTACGGCAATTTTGTGTTCCAACGGAAATTGGTCGTTTTTAATTTGATTTTAAGTCCACCATAATGCTTATTTTAATATTTAATATTTTTATAATTATTTTATTTTTCATTATATTTTTTAAGCAGATGGGGTACAACTTTTTTTTAAATCACAGTTAGCCCCCAAATAATCGTTGAAGATGCCTCTAAAATCGCGAAAAATCAATTCCTTTAATGGCCCATGTTTCATAATGTAAAACAAGAATAAATAAAATACTTCTCATGCGTACTAAATATTTACTAAACTTTTAATTAAAAAATATATATCATTAGGTTTATGTGAGTATTTTGACCTCAAATCCAAAATTAAGTTTTGTATGAAACAGTCGCAGCCGTTCCTCTTAAGTATACAAAAAAGTACTTTTTGGCAATTGTGAAGTAATGAACGACCATTACTAAGAAGACTTTCACACTCTTAAATTCAATATTCCTGCTAGTACCACTCTTGTATTGCTTATAATAATACTTAGACGATTTATATAGCGCCGTTTTTGTGAAAAATCACCTCAAGGGCGCTGTTAAGCTGTGGGCTTATATTTCCTTATTGCACTTATCTTAATTTATTAACATTATTCGAAGCCTTGCACTTCAATATGTTTCTTATCGAGAAGAAAATCACACACAAGAAAATAAATTCTAATAAAATCACTGTACTTTTCCATAAATTTTTTTTTACTGAAAAAGTGGGCAAGAACATAAATAATATTTATTAAAATATATACCAAAATTTAATAGTATCTCCAATAACATGTGTTTTCCAATATTATGTCCTCTGCGTACCAAACCGTATATAAATTTTGCTAATAAAGAACATTAATCTCAAGTAAACTGCCAAGTAAGTATGTTCCTTTGTTCCTGTATAATATTATCTGCCGGTACATAAAATTAATAACATGTATATTTTAATATGGCATCCCATTCATTGGTCAAATGCATTATACATATAGTTTGGCATTACATATTAACCCTTACAACTCCTTTGTCGGGTGCCAGCCGACATCACTATTTGTACGCTACAACTCAGTTGTCGGCTGGCGGCCTTTATTAAGATTTTGACATTTTCCGTTTTTGTTTTACTATAAAATAACCTTTTTGTAACTGCCTATTAATAAATTAATATTTTGAAATTATTTAAATTAGAGCTGGCTAACAACAAATATTAAAAAATAATGGAATGGTAAGGGTTAAAGGGCTAAAGAAGTGTTGCAACGAATTAGCTCCCTTCCTAGTTCAACTCTTTAATAAGTCATTAACATTGGTGATTTTCCAAAATCACTAAAAGCAGCTGTTGTAACTCCATTATAAAAAAAACCGCAATTGGACGCTGAAGATCTTTCAAATTACCGACCCGTTTCAAATCTTCCATTTATATCTAAAATCTTAGAAAAAAATATTGCTTTACAGATAATAAGTCACTTAAATTCAAATAAATTGTTAACTAAATATCAATCTGCATAGAGAAGGTTCCACTCAACGAAAACTGGATTACTACGCGTTTTGTCGGATATAACTCTGGCCATAGAGTCAGGTAAGCTGGCACTTCTTTCAGTCTTAGACATGAGTGCCGCTTTTGATACGATTGACCACGATTTTCTTATCACACGTTTAGAAGAATCCTTTGGTTTAAACTGTGGCGTTAAGAATTGGCTGACATCGTATTTAACCAATCATTTACAAGCAGTGAAGATGGGAAAAACCAATCAAAATATGCAACCCTTTCATCTGGAGTACCCCAGGGGTCTGTTCTGGGCCCTCTGCTGTTCATCATTTTCACAAATGATGTAGCTAAAATAATAGAATCGTTTGGTCTTCAATCCCACTGCTATGTTGACGACCAGCAAGTTTATTTCTACTGCTTACCAGAAGAAATAGACAGACTAAAAACTCGCATAGCTGAGTGTCTAGAAGCAATAACTCGCTGGATGACCTCAAATAGACTGAAGCTGAATCCGTCAAAAACTGAGTTTCTCTGGACCGCTACAAGTAGACGTCAGCATATCATTGATAACTCCCCAATAAATATTTCAGGAAGTGACATTACTCCGAAGACGTGTGTTAAATTACTCGTTGTCAATCTGGATGCAGACTTTTCCCTTAAAAGTCAAGTAAACAGAACTGTAAGTACAGGGTTCTTTCAATTGAGGCAAATAAAGGCAGTACGGAGAAACCTGCCAACAGAGGCAACTAAACTGCTTGTCAATTCGTACGTTGTGTCACGCCTAGATTATTGCAACGGAATATATGCGAGTCTCCCCAAATACCAAATTAACAAATTGCAATCAGTATTCAACGCTGCAGCAAGACTTATCACCGGCGTATCTAAATATTCTCACATTTCAGAGCATCTCAAAAATCTCCACTGGCTCAAATGTCCTGAAAGAATCCAGTTCTCTGCTGGATGGTATTTAAGTCACTTAACGGAATGGCTCCGGCTTACTTATCAGAACTGTGTATTCCCAAAAATACCAAATCACGGCAGTCCACCCTTAGGTCAGCATCGTCATCAGCTATCGGCAGGTTAAAGGAGCCAAAGCGCACACCTAATACTAAGTTCGGGGATCGTGCTTTCGGAGTGTCAGGACCTAAAGCCTGGAATGAACTGCCGCATGACTTAAGAATTATCAAAGATTCAACAGAATTTAGAACTAAACTTAAAACACATCTTTTCAGACAATCGTATCCATAAATTGAAGAAATTCACATGTAAATTGCTTAGCTAGGATAGCCGGTTAGTAGTTACCTAAAGTCATGAAATAAATAAAATAAAAAAATTCACGCATCGGTGCGCGAATGCTTCCACAGCCCGCAACACTGTAAATAACTAAAGTGTAAAATAAAAAATAAAAACTTAAAATTTAATAAAAGCTTCTTACGCTTTTTAAGTTAATTTTATAGATATTTTTGAGTCCTAAAATTCATTTTATGAATACTTTCCAGGCCTAAAAATTATAAGTATCTCAATAAATACCAACTCTTCTTGTGCCACCAATCTTCTAATAAATGTAACATCAATAGAAAAGGAACAACAAATAACCATGCAAAACTATCATCTTTATAAATAAATTTTCTAATAAAACTGTGTTCATCTGAAGCGACCTGCCAGGTAAGTATGTTTTTCTGTATCTGTTTGTACATAATTAATTAAGAAATATTTGTACACCGCCCTTTAGGTGATTTTTCACAAAAACGGCACTATACATATCATCCAATTATTATTATTATTAATGAACTGATAAATGCAATTTATTAGCCATAAGTTGTAATAATTGATCATCTATAGTTAGTGATAAGATAGAGCATTGGAAAATATTTGTACAGGGCCCTCGAGGATTTTTAATTTTTCAGGAAAACGGCGCAATACTAATTGTCTAAATAATATTATTATTATTACTATGCTAAGAAAACTATAAAACTACTCTACTTTGAATCCTATGTCGGAAACCGTATTTTTTAATATTTCTACTCCTAAGGCTAGGCAATCATATCGAAAACCTTTCGTCAGTCACCATATTTACTAGCTTTGCAATTCCCGATCTGTTACGCCATTCACTCGTCTAGTTTGGAGGGGATGTTTTTAAACAAGAGATGTGTTAGGGATGGAGTTTAAGCTTACCCTCGAATAAGGGTGGTAAGTGGACTACATTAAATGATAATAAATTACTGCTATAATGACCCTACAAACTACATAGCAGGCACAATTCAACCGCTGCGAGTGTGCGTATGTGATGATTGGCTGCAGTGATTTGACTATGGTCTAATGGACGTATGTATCTTTAAATTAATGTCGACCAAGTATTGCAAATTTATCAAATAAATCATTTTTTTTCTATTCTAAGTATAAAACTTCGTTATTTTGCATTTTTGTAATTATTTTGGTATTATTATAATTGATAAGAATAACTTTGTTTACGCCGCTGTTTTTAATATAAATATCCACATATTTCAGAAGCAAAGCTTCCCTCGTCAGGATAAGCAATATACTAAAAAATAATGATAATTATAGACAAATAATAAACATATGAACAAATTACGAACAAGAAAAAAAATTAATTAATTTAACAAATTCTTCGTATTAATTAATTATATTAATAATGACGCCACAAAATAATTACACATATTTCGAAAAAAAATTGTTTTCATTTCACTACCATATTTTATAAATCTATCGTTTTATGTGATGTTTATAAATAAATTAATAAGTTTAGACATTTTTTAGAGCTAGTCAGTTGTGCCTCAACTAATTTTTTTAAATATTTTTGTTTCTAAATGGAATCTGCTGTGTTTCGTGGTTCATTCGTTTAAGTTACTATAGTTATTTCGCAAATGTTAATCATTTCGCATATCGCCACATTAATAAACATGAAGATCCACTATTATAAGCGAAATAATTGATTATTTTTAACGTAATTTAACAACAACACGCATTTAAGTTTGCAGCTTTGGAAATAATTGAATAAGTGATATTTCATAAAAGTTGGGCTATAAAAAAACGTACGCTTATTATGCAATAATCGTGAAAAAAAAATAATAGATTAGGTAGATATGTACGTGAACTCAAATTAATTTAACGTCAATAGCCGCAAATATAGGCGGGAGTGGAAAGATATGGGGAAGTGGAAGGTTGGGAGTACCTGGCTGTCAGTGGCATGTGGTCCACAAAGGCTGAAAATCATAATAGACATATACTAAAAATTTCTTATGAAAATGTATTTTTCCGTGAATTTGGTTAAGAACTTGTACGCTCAGTTATTCAGTTGGCCACATCACTCAGCGTAAGATGATAAAAAATTGGATATTTTTAAATATTTTATGCACAAACCGAATATCATACCCGAACTTCAAAAACTACACACAGCCTACCTTTGGTCGCAGAGCAATGCACGCTACTCCTGGCTATTAATATATTGATTTGTATCCATATGAAAGTCATTGGCTAACATTCGCGATCGCTTGATATGCAAAAACGACGAAAAGTTATTAAAATTATAAGTACCTACTCACCGTAAATAAATAAAGGTAAAGCAGAACACTTCAAACACACACCGTTCCCCTTTCAAATATTTAGCTTCTTTCGTAACAACCATCCACTTTCTTGTCATACATATCCAACGCCATTCAAATTCATATTATTCACAATTGATTTAATTTATCATAGGTTTCGATCGAGCAGCAGTTTAGACGGTAGTTGAATGGTAAACGAGTCACAGCGTGTATCTCAGAGACCCCACTCAGTCAATTATTTAACGTACAGATTCCGTTTAAAAGCCTTTGTTGCCGGTGAATTTATCGGCTCCCGATTTAATGGGGAAACCCTCAAACGTCCGGCAGGGGTGTGGAACAATCTCAGTAAAAATAAACCGTAGGCAGGTATGCTTTAAAATCTTGAAAAAATTACGATATTACAGTTTAGACAATTGCAAGAGTTGCTAATTCATATTTGTGATGAACATTAAACAATTTTATCGGTTCATAACAAGATTCATGAATGGAAGGTAGCGATATCCTTTTTCGATGAAGGTAACAGTCTGCAACTCAGGCGTCTCTACAAAAATCTTGCAGGGACAAGGAGTTTTGGAAGGCCTAAGAATACACTAGGCTAAAATCTTTTTGACTCTCAATATGAACAAGGCATCGAAAATATAAAATCAGCCATTGTTTGGTCATTTGTAACTGTTTATAAAACAATTACGTTGCCCCAAATGCTGTTATAATGTTAAATGTAACACTAGACGTAGTACAGTTTGCCCATGGCTCAGAACTATAGTGAGTAGATTTTATAAATTAAAATTCTTTGTTCCACGAAGTACTCTAAGAATAGTATATCTATCCCTGACGGAATTCTTTATAAAATATGGAATAACTACAAGGGGACATTTAACAAAAACAAATCTTAATTTAGTTCAAAATGTATAATATTCCATAGTCAAATTGCTCTTAAGCAAAGCTGAATATGAACAAAGACACGATGTACCTAAATCATTGCCATACAATTCTATGAATTTGTTACCTGTTCGTGCTATATTGTGGTTTAAAATTATGAATCAGCAGCCATCTCAATCTGATTATAACAAAATATATAGTACATGCTCATAACACAAGACAAACTGCAAATGATGGACTTCTAATTCCCAGATACCTAAATAAAAACGGCCAAAGAACCTTAGAATACTATATCCGTAAAATTTACAACATGTTACCCAATTCAATAAAAAAATTGTGATCTAATTTTCAGAAGGAGATGTATCCTGAAAAAATGGTTATGTGAAAAATATTTTTTGTATTAATCTTTTTTCTTTCCTTCCTCCTTTATATTTAATTTTCTCTGTATTTTTATACCCTTTAATTCTCCTAGTACTTTTGTACCATCTTTCACAATTTATTTTTATTTTTATAAATGTTGCTTTATTATAATAATGTGAAATATATTATGCACTTTCTTAAATTCAAAATGTGGATTGTTTTAAGAATCCGTTGACAAATTGATATCAATCAATTTAAAGGAACTTTATTACAAAAAAATTATGAAGCTTTTAGAAAAAACAAAGGAATATTTTTAAAAAAGGTAGAACCAAATATTCTTATGACAGTAAAAAAAATAATGTTACCAGGAACCAGGTAACTGCTCAACATTAATAGAGCTGACTGAGGATGTGGTTGAACTATTGAGAGGATAATGCCATCTCAGAAGATACATGCAACTGTTAGGGGCAGAAAGCACCAATCGCCGTAAGAAACGTTGATTCATCTCGTTATGTTTTGATGGGAAGAAGACTCAGATGCTAAGGCAGCTTCGTTGTGAAACCAGGAGGCATTGCTAAATGCCAAAATCAAACCAGGAGAAGGTTATTAAAGGTCATTGGGCTTCCGTCAAAGGAGCAGGCTGAAATATGAGACATGGCACAATGAGTATATGTTCTGAATGATATAAGGTGATATGCCGAGCATCAAAAAATCAATCATTTAAAATCATAAAAATTGATTATCTGGAGCAGCTTAAACTTTCGATGGTATGGTGAAATTTCAACACCTTTTCCGTTCGCAATCTCGAGGCCAACCTAATTATTTTCATCTCATAAATATGATTTATGAGGAGCGTCCAAAAATACATTTATTTATACTGATTTTTTTTAAATATTAGGGATAGTAAAACACGCACTTAATGAGTCCCTTTTTATTAATATTATTATTAAATTTTCTCCCCAAACGAAAGGTGCACAAAATCACAAAAAATGGTACAGTGCTTGCCTGTTTGGCAATGATTTACGAAACGCCATTTATCTTTTATTTGTACATAAAGACCGGTAATAGTGGAGGTTGCCAGTGAAGCACACTGTATAAAGCGAATTAAATGTATTAAGTGTATTAAATGCCTGTCATCTCGACACCCCGACTTCATAAAAGCCATTTAAAATCGAATTTGCTCATCCCGCTACATTTGATTCACCCTGTGAAACGATATAATGTACGGAGTATTATTTGAGGGGAATTGTTGATCTTTTCGGGGATGATTTTATATAGGGGTAGTTTATTCGCTTGTCTAGATGGGGTGGAAGTAATGCAGAGTTACTGCAAGGTTAGGTAGAGAAGATGAACATATGTAAATGATTGACGTTCTGTATAGGCTGGGGGTAACTGGTATAAGGGTAGATAAATATTTTGTAAGTTGATATAAAACAATTTAAGATCGAGTTTTGTTGCAAAATCAATTTGATATGGTGAATATTTTTGTATGTAAGGGTGCGTGTTAAATACTTTCTATTTACTCGTAGAATTACAAGTTTTTGTATTTGTTAGCTTACCTTATGATAGTTATGTAGTAATTGGTATATTGACCGGTTGTCATATGAATTTCGTGACGTACAGATTTACATAATTACTATTGATATACATCTGAGTAATTATTCATATGCATTTATCATTACAGAAATCGGAAAAATAAGTAAGAATTGTGACTCCGTCAGTTAAAATATGGAATATTTAAAAATACTAGTAAGTCACTATGCTTTTAAGAAAATATTGGGGAATATTTAAGGTAGGGGAGAGTGTGGAGATAAGGGACGTAGGAGGAATGAGACAGGGCATATAACTTTGAATTTGGAGCGTTTTATAACTTCTTATATATATCACAAAATGTCGTTTTTGGCATGCGTAGCGGGAATTAACTTACAGTTGACGTTTTGCATACGTGGCCGAAATAAACACTACTCTTTGTTTTTGTGCGTAAAATGTAAAATTTGACGTGAAATATTGTTGAGCAAAGGTAAGACCATTTTACAAATTTTGCAGAAAACTGTTACTTTTGTTATTTAATGTGCCTGCAGGAGGTTTGTGACAATTCAATGCACGAGGCATGGGATATGTGAAATTTGAAGGCAAAAAGAAAATTATTCAATTGAAGAAATATCATGCAACAATAATGTTCTAACTGTGAACTTTCCTATAAAGCGGGCTGGCTTACAATATTTTGTTTTTAAAATTCGGGAATAACTTTCTTTCGTGTATGCTTTCGAAAGAATATTTGATTGTTTTGGTGAAGTAAACTAAATCGTATTATTGAAAACAATATCTATAATTCTCATCTAAATATGAAACAGAAGAAGATATAAACAAAAATACGGTTGCGTAATATTTACAATGAAGTGTAAAGCACCAATAAGTTTATATTAAATTTAATGAACTAAAAAAGTTTAAATCTTAAATAATATATGCCAAACATGGCTGTTTTAAACCACCCCACCATCTGGAGGAATGAGACAAAGAGGAATTGTCAGAAAAATGTCTCTTACATCGATTTGTATACCTTATTACTTAAATAAATTCATCTAATTCAATTTTGTAAGTCTATGATTAAATAATTCTGTTATTTTTATAAACAACAATTATTAGCCTGAAACACTCATCCAAATTGAAAAAACCTTCCGAGAAAAGATAAATGTCGCCGACAGGACTCGAACCTGCACCCTTCTGATTGCCGGTCAGATGCTCTACCGTTGAGCTACGTTTTTTTTCTCGAAAGGTTTTTTCAATTTGGATGTTTCAGGCTAATAATTATTGTTTATAAAAATAATTGTTACCCTTTGCGCTATGCACAAAAATCTTTTCTTAAAAACTTTAGTTTATCAATTAATAATAATTCTGTGATTATTTAAATGGCATTCCATTATATCTTCTCTTTTTACTTTTTTATCCCATTCCTCCCCACTCTCCCCTTTTTCCCTAACTACCATTTTCTTTCATCTTCCTCATTTCCATCAGCCTAAAAGGTCTCTAGGCAAAAAACTTCTTGCGTGATATTGAAATAATAAAATAATATAACACCGTTTTGAGAAGCACTGCTTTAGTTGGATGGGTAACTACTAGCGATTATAAAATAAGCAAGAAAATTAGGTACAGGTTTTAATTTTTATTTATTGTCAATTAAAAGACCCTTCAGCGCTTTCAAAATCCCGAAAAGCTACGTTCAAAAGCGTATAAAATAAAAATAAATAAATAACGTTCAAACACCTATTATACTCTAAATAACCCCACAGAGTCCATTGTAGGTAGCACGGTTGGTACCTATTTAGGGTCGGTTGAAATTGAAATTTGAAATTTATAAGGGTTTTCAATAACACTAATGTGGTTTATTGTTACTAATACACTATTATTTATCTCCCTTTGTAGTAGCCATATAAGGAGCATTTGTGGTAAGTACATATGTGAAATAATATTATTCGATTGTCTTCTATTGATCATCCTACTGTTCTTTCCTCATTTGGAGTCAAAAAGTTTCTGACTTCTTGTCAATCGGATAAATGAAACGTGATCTTACTATTTTATGCTTTCCCACAGCTTAGAATTTAAATGTAGATATATATTATTTTGGAACTAGAAAATTTCATTACTATGGCAACACTTCTGTCTTTGACATTTTGTTGTTGGTTGCCAAAAATTCGCACTGAACTATTATCACCGATTACTATTTTTAATTTAGTTATTTATCAATAGTTTAAATTAATTTTATATGAATAAACCAATAAACAGTGGAACGAGGGAAGTGTATTTCTGAGCTCTTAGCAGAATTTCAAGCAAGGAAGCTAGTGTTCAACTTAGAATATGTTTACAATTAAACTAAACTGTTGAAATGGCTTGTATGTGGTATGGTCAGTTATCAAATATTTTTAATTTTGTACCCATTTAAACAACGCCCAAAGGAATAACATTGTAATTGATTTTTTTACAATACATATTTTTTATAATTTTTTTCCGTAAATTTGATTAATTTATAAAACTTCTAATATAGGGTTATTTCTATTCATATTTTTCAGAAATAATTAAAACAATGCCTTTCCATGAAACTGTATTAATTGCAAAGCGCAAAAAAAAAGTTTGTTAAAGAATATGATGCAGGATCATCTCCTTTCAGAAAGTACCACTAATTTCAGAAGACCGCTTGGTTGAAGTTAAAAACAAGCATTTTAAACTCACTTTTATTTTCCTATGAGCCATCTTTGTATTTACATTGCCATATAAAACTTTCTAAACGATCGCAGCGTCCCAAATTTCTGTGTAATTTTAAATGTCGGACTATACCTACCAGTATTGCATTTCAAAACATGTACTAGTTGTAAACGCGAAAACAGAGACACCGGTTTGGCCGGCCAGTTTTTGACGACCGGTGCTATTTGTATGGCAATATTCTCAAATTGCCCAGTGTAAGTATGCCACATTGAGTACATTGCCATGCAAATTAGCACCGGCCGTCGAAAACCGGCCGGCAAAACCGGTGCGCGTGTTATCGCACTTACCCGTGAAAAAATCACGGGAAGTCACTTGACTGGCCTGTAAAAGCAAGCAACATTTCAAATATAGAATTATACTAATTGTCTGCAAAAATGTATTATACGTAGGCACTTTCTCGCTTGTAGGTATTGAAAAGATTCTTTTTTTGATTTGATAATTTCCTCAAACCATCCATCGGTTCTAATTTTGAAAAGTTCGAATTCGTACGAAGGTAGTTACTCACAGAGGTAATTAAATATATTGAATAATTTTGTCATCTGATGGTCGAAATTAAAGATTTATGTGTGTGAGATTATTATGAGGTATGCGAAAGTGTTAGAGTTGTATGAATTTTAATCAGAAATCAGAACACAGGGCCAAAGTAAAAATCATTTTTTGTGAATTTCCATGAGCGCGTCATGAGAATGTATTGCTTTTTCGAGACGTTAATAGCAGTAATTAAAAAAAGTGAAATATTTTGCGTTTTGCAACTGTGAGTCCCAGTCTCCATTGCTTGCAGTTATATGAGAACAAAATGCATTCTTTAACTTACTTAATTTATCAATATAGAGCAGTGGTGTGCAGTGCATAATGGCTGACGAGCTGTGTCCACCCTTAGAAAACTAACAGCTTAAAAAAAAGATTTTTTCATCAGAATGAATTCTTCCATAAAATTTTGAATATTTTTTAAGAAACAATCGTTCTACATTGAAAAATTCTTTCTATTTGATAAATTTACACTTTTTCGTAAGATTATAAAGTGGGCACTTTCAAAGTGTCAAACGCACAATTTTTTCAGCTCTTTTACCAATGGTACAGTGTGAAATTACTGTTTTCCGCTTTTATTATAATATGATTTTATAACTGTACATTACGTTGAAACGAAACAATGTTGTATCGGACGTAACGCCTCCCGGAATATCTGAAGCTGCACACTTATTATTAAATTATCGTTGTCTGTTAATATATGTAACGGGCGGTCTGGCGAGCTTGTTCGCTCCAGACCGCTCAAACTGAAATGACTGAATAAAAGCGTTGGAGCGGTACGGTTGGTGAGAGGGAGACCGAATTGTTAGACATCTACACGGCACCGGCGGTCCGCGCTTGGTGGACCGCATAAATAGCCTGCAAACGCCAGTTTGCGGCTGTTAGCATTTGACCGCCAGCCTGATAAGTAGTCCTCCCTGCCCGCCGCCCGCTCTGACTTCTGAACCACTCGCCTTGTTTCACTCTGACCAGTGCTTACCTCCATCGGACAACTGCCTTTGACTTCTCACCTTTGGATACCCGACCACAGCAGAATCTACAAAAGTCGACATTGTTTCCCTTTTGCAAGGAACAATATTTGGAAATCCAGAGCGAGCCCGACGCCCGAGACATCACGGATACGATAACGACTTGACCAGCACCTACATGTTTACAGTCTTGTAACGACAATGGTCGCTTACAAATGTTAATAGTGCAGTATTTTGTTGTAATGGTACAATGTAAATCCAATTTAATAATGTTACTATTAAGGTCTGCAAGTATTTTTAGTATTTATTATTGTGACAGCTGTTTCGGCATTAAAGGCCATTTTCAAACTGCGGTTAATCCACATTGTGACGACTTATTCACATGATTTTATTCACTCCCACCCCATTCTAATTTGGACGGGTTTTTAAAAATAATGATCATTAAATTTTATTTACAATAAATTTTTAAAAAAATATTTTTTTTTGCAGTTCTACGAATTAAATACAAAAGCAATTAATAAGTAGTGGTACCATGCTATATTGCAAACTGTGCATTTTGCCGTATTGATACAATATTACGTTCGAATGGTTTTTTTTTATAATGTAATGTATTAAACTGTGCATTATGTCATAGTTATAGAACGGTAAAATGGTAATTGAAGGATATTATGTAGTTATAGTACATTGTTAATCGAATTTTTATATATATAATATTGCTTTATTTTTAAATCATAAACGCCTTTCGGCTTTTACATAGTATCACATCAAGTATAATGCATGAAAGTGAAAAATATTTAAGATCCCTTATGAGTGTTGTATAATAACAAAGATAAAATTCAACAATATCTGGAAATAACAAAGCAATAATAAGCGTCTATTGAAGGTACATAAAAGTTAAGACTGATGAAAGAAAAAATTTTTTTAAAAGAAAACCAAGTTAATAATACTTCAAATTAAATATCTCATAATATTTCTATACACCATATATTTAATTACTAAATACATCATTACAATAGGAAGAGATATATACATAATATTTTGAAGTAAGTAATAAATTTAAACACTGAGTATATCAGAGTACATAAATGAGTTTGTGAGTACATGTTTGTATTGAATCAGCGATACATTCATATATGTGTGATATTTTGTAAACTGTGGCTGCTCTGAACACAGGACTTTCTAACGAAAGAGCCACACTCCCTTATATAATGTGTTATTATATTTGAATGAATAAAATGAATAAATTAAAATCAAAACACTTAATACGCGAACTTGAAAAACTACACACCGCCTACATTTATCAAAAATGTAGTTTATCGGGACTTTTTGGAATGTATTTTTTCTTTTGTAAAATGTAAATAAAGAAAAAAATAAACTAGTCGAAAGTATTTATAAAAATTAAAAAAAAAAATGCACGCCACTGCTATAGCATAAAACATCGAAAGTACGTAAAATGATTTAGAATAATAATGTGAATCGTTCAGTCGATCACAATAGCCTTATCAAATAATAATTATTAGACGCAGTCACCATTCCATTAAATATAAATGATATCAATAAGAGTGAATTCTATAAAGTGCACATTTAAAGGTCATGCTCACAAAAGAATCTCGCCAGATAGACACACAAAGCAGCAGCACACCAAACAACGAACCCATTCGCTGGAAATAATAAATATAGCTATTATGATAAATAACTGTACGAAATGAAAAAAAAAATGTGAAAGGGATACTTTTAATGGTCCGTCCTGGATTTTTGATGAGTAGGTAAATAAAATATTTTACTTGTATAATAAGTTGATACTCTTCTCGATATGGATAAGCGTACCACATATCGAGAATTAATAGTAGAGAGAGGTTACGGAGGTCTTCAACTAGCAGAGTTCAGATAAAATTGTAGACAACAATGGTTGACGGTATTTACTTTTTTTTTTTTAATATAAAACAAACATATCTTGCTTTGTAAGAAGAACCACATGGAATATATAAAACATGTTTCATATTTTGTCGCTGGACCCTACAAAAAAGAAACTGGCTGTTGTTCTTGGCGTAGGACTTACATTTCGCTCATACACCATTTTTTATTATCATGTTTTTGTTTAATTAAGAAAATTAATGAGTTTATGATGACATTGATGAAATACTTCAACCAGCGTGAGCTCTTTTATTTTCAAGTACCTAGATGTTTTGGATGTTCTTCTCGCGAGATCGTTTTTTTTACAGTTACTCCACACGGCGGGCTCTGAGAGAACTAATTTTCCACAAGGCTTATGTCATCTTTGGGGATGTTTTGCAAAGGGTCTTTTGGAGGGTAGGAAGGAATGAACCTGGGTCTTGAATAGATCCATGTCGTAAGAGGGAAGACACATAGAGGCCGGCAGACCATTCGACAGCCGAGCTGAAGACGCAGAAGCGACCCGTCCTCATGTGCAAATGTCAACTGTGTTGAAATGTTAGGCGCGCGTTTGGCGTATTTCCCGATTGCGCACCGGTGCCGAAGGGATCAATGATGCTAGTTCCTCAGAGCATCTTCCATTGAATAAGGACAGCATTCCCACCTGACGTATCTGCTCTAAAGATAGAAATCCGTTTGTTAAGATAGGCGAATTTTAATATATATAATATTTTACTACTACATATTTTTTCTGGAACGTTAATAAAATAAATTATCCAAATAGGTACCTAACTATAAAGTTTAAAAAAAAATCCAGATGGGAAAGGCAAAACATTTACGTAGTAGTTAAAGGTAATATACAGTACCTTAACGTTTTCGGCATTGAGGTGATTTTCCAACGAAAACGGCGCTATAGAAGTAATCTATTTATTAGTATTATTACTATCAGTGACGCACAACCCGCGGCCCGCTGGCCGCATGCTACCTGCAATCCCATCAGCATAAGAGCCTTTTTGTGCGGCCCATTTGACTAAACAAAAGATCAAATTGTTTGCAGTAAAACATGTTCAACGGTGTGTGTTCTGTTTTTCAAAAGGTTTAAATACTAATAATCTACCATCACTGTTTTAAATCAGGCGTCAAAGTAACAAGCTTTCATTTTTACATATCCTAAAACGATAGCATTTTGTGGATTGACCTTCAGTGTAGAAAATAACTTAGCAAGTTTTTTTGGGTTCTATGTTTGAAGCATTTTAATGGATGTCATTTTATATTTAAAAAAATCTTAATTAACTTTTGTTTGGGATCTGACTTTCTGAACGATAAAAATCAACACTTTTTTTGACTGACCTTGGTTTTGACCTTGCACCTGCCAAATTTTTCACAATGTATCGATTTATAAGAGTAAGCCTCCAAATGTTGTTCGTGAAAATAAATAAATAGCAAAAGAGATTTTCATATATCTTACCTAATAGCAATCGTTTGGAGTTCCGAAGATTTGTTATAATCAAATATTTAAGGTTTTTCGTTGTTTGATTTACAAAATACGAAAGGTGTCGAGAAAAACTTCTGCTAAAAAGGTTGTCCATTTCTGTTACTATATAATTGATCACAATTTAAAGAGGGCTGACCACATTATTTATTTAAATAATAAAATTAACTTACTTTCTAAAACAATCAGAAATGTCCTCAGTACAAAAGATTTGATCTACATGGCTCTCTGCCAATCACACTTAGAATATGGTATTATCGGATGGGGCAGTGCTAATGATAATATTTTAAATTTACTCATTAGAACACAAAAAGCCATCATAAAAAAATATACTTAAAGTCCCCGTATGAACTGGCATTGACGAAATCTTTAACAGACTTAACATTATGTCAATAAAACATTTATAAAAACTTTACATTCATAAATACAAAAAACAAGAAATAACAACAATCACACATATTAGAAACACTAGATCTCAGAGTCAAAAACACATACAACAAGTAACCACAAACACAACATTTGGACAAAAAACTTCTTATGCCATGGTACTAAACTCTAAAACAAAATCCCACTATCCTTTAAAAATCACGACAACCATAAAAAATTCAAAAATCAAATAAAACACTGGATACGTTACGTAGGGAGATCTGAAATAGAAAATATATTAACATCAAATACAGACTAACACTGAAATCACCCAACTGCACTTAAAAGACCTCACCTTAGAATTATTTATATTTATTTGATGAAGCACATCAATTTAATATCTTGTAATTTAATATTTTGTAAATGAAATCATCAGCTCGGGAAATCCCAAAAAAGAAGAATATAAACTATTATTATTAATGATGGTGTGAAGAGTTGGATATAATGTCAGCTGGCATTACACGGGCATACTTAAAATTAAAAAAATTACATGGGTATGGAAGACTAGAAAGCCAAAAAATTTAAATGCCTGAAAACCCACTGAAAAACACCTAATGGTTTTTCTATATTTTGAATGCAGTTTCCTAATCTTAACATATGGGCCAGATCCATATTTCATTACTCAACAATGTATTATAAATAATTGATTTCGGATTGAACTGACAAGTATAAATTACATTTATCATATTTAACAACGGGCGACATGAGCGTTGTAGCTTGTAGCAGCAGCTTTCAATAAAGCTCTTTCTAAGAACGCCGATTTTATAAATGAAACAGAAATATAAATCAGAATCGCCCAAAAGTTGACGTGAATCGAGGAAGCACACGTGCTCAATGGTAAAAACTTACTATAATCAAGATGTAGCTTATTTACACCGCATCTGTCTTCCCACTTCATTTATTAATATTTTTCTAAAGCAATTTTTGGAAAAAAATGCGTTCTTATACAGTCGAAAAAGAAAATAAAAAAATATCAAAATTTTATCCAATTTTTTAGACGAAACTAAACAGATATTTTATGAACAATGTTGCAATCATAAAATGAAGAAAAAAAGTTCAGTTTTTATTAAATGAAACAAAACTAAATAGATATTGTATGAACAATGTTGCACTCATGAAATGAAGAAAAAAAGTTCAGTTTTTCTTAAATAAAACAAAACTAAATAGATATTGTATGAACAATGTTGCACTCATAAAATGAAGAAAAAAACTTCAGTTTTATTAAATAAAACGAAATAAGAGAAGCTTTAGAAATAGAGGAAGCTGTTAAAATTGATGGTATGTATGATATTCTTAGTGCCAGTTTTATAAACGAACTACCAAATTTCTGTTACGTAACGAACCGTTATCTGTCCGTTTTTTTATCTTGAATAAAAAAATGGACAGATAAAAGTTAATAATTAAGGAAACCATTAGGAACGATAAGGAATTCACTTCACAAATGCAAAAATAAGATAAAATTTATGTGAAAAAGTTCTTTGTTTAAAAACATTTACACATATGTTGACTGGTTTCGATTAATCTTAACCTTCTCCAGGACCGTAATCATATAAAAAAATGATAAATTTTCTGTATTAGAAAGTCGCATAGCTTACAAGGCAAAACTGTCACAATTCTCAGCGTCCCAATATTCTATTTACTGACTTCGCTATTAGTATGAAATAAACTATTTTGAATAGGGTCTGCCTTTTGTTAGGCGGCCATTAATGCGACCGAATCGAGATATGAATGGAGTACCCTCGAGTCAAAAGGCAGTCACTCATTTTGCAATGCTCTGGACCAACAATAGATGCTGTTGTAGATACATCTTTAATAGTCTGAAAATTACTTAAAAAATGTGAAAGTCATGATGTATTATTTATTTGAGTTACGGCCCAGGACATTAAAATTCAGATAAATATCAATTTTCATCAAAGATTAATTATTTTTTCTATTAAAATGAACATATAATTTGCCCTTCCAATACAACTTTTAATTAATCAGATCAGATGCACGCTCTTAGATACCCACCCTGTCAACTAGATTGTTTTGTTAAGCTTCCGTATTCAGAATTTATATACACACGTTATAAACTTCCCTTGTTAATTTGATGTTTTTATGCACTTTAAAATATATATTTAATCAATTAATAATTATTTTATAAGTTTAAAAACCTCATTATAATATTTAATCATTAAATAAGATAATATGAACATAACCTAAATGAAACATGAAACCGAAAAAAAACAACAGAAAATAAAAGAGGATGATATCGACAAAGTGTAGAATTTGAGATATGATATCGATGAAGATAACATAAATTGAACTGGTCTCATTAGCTAAGTTAGTAAATCGGTTGTCCCGGAAATACAGAGGGTTCGAGACCCAGATGCGACTGATATTTTTTGTTGTATTTTTCGGTTTCATGTTTTATTTAGGATATGTTAATATTATCTTCTTCAATGATTAAATATATGTTATTTTTCGAAGTAATCTCTATTCAGATGTCTAGTTGAAAGAATAATTATATGAAATTTCCTAGACGAAAATTAATCTCCGAGAATGTTCCGAAAAATTATTATTAACATTTATTATTGATAATGACGCCACAAAGTGAATACCAATCTTTTGAAGAAATTATAATAAGAATTACTTTAAACCACTGTTTATTGCTTTGTTATTTTATTTATATTAATAATAAAAAAATATTTCTTTTTTAATATAATATTTCATAACTTATTTTTATTTTCAATTATTTTAATATTTTTTATTAATTACTTACCTTATTTCATCACTTATTGTTAATTTTTTTTATGTTTGTAATTTGCTCTATTTGCTTATTATTTATCAATACTTGTCATTATTTTTAGTATATTATTTATCCTGATGAGGGGAGATTTGCTTCTGAAAAAAGTAGATATTTATGTATATAAAATAGTGGTTCAAACAAAGTAATTATGACGCTACAAAGTGGACTTAAACCACCTTTCCGTCTACTATAGTCTTTTTTGCCTTTATCCCACTCCTATGTTCCCCTCCACCCTCCCCTCCCCCGACTGACATAGTTTAAGCTAACTCTTGTAAAGCTGTATATTGTCACACTTTACTCATAGTATTTATAATCAGCAGAGGAAAATTTATAATTTGCATGATTTATTGTTTTTCTTCTTATACATATGTAAAGTATGGATTTGCTGTTAATTTTCCCAAAAATAAATAAAATACTGAAATAAAACGATTACGCATCTTTTCGAGAAATCTAATACGTTTATTGAGAATCTTTCATGTACGTTCATGGATATATCCCGGATTGATGAATTACTTATAAGAAAGCAATATTTCTTAGACGAACGATTTGAACTTGTTTGCCTGTGGCGTTGAGATAATTCATGCAAAGTTTCATGGAAGTCGAGTGCAGGTCCGCTAAATTTATGAAAGATATACTAGGATGGAGATCGGCAACAACTAACCATATGAAACAATTGTCTAAAACCCAAAAAGGTATCATAAAGACCATTTTAAAAGTCCCCACAAGAACGACAACAATATAATTTTTCAAACCTCTACACCTACCTAATATCCAAATATCAATGCTAAGAATTTTATAATCAAACATTTTAAAAGTTAAAAAAAAAAACAGAAGAAACTTATTTTTCAGCACACAAGAGTGGACCAAAATGACATCATGAATATTCCTAAATTTAAAACCGCTTTTGGACAAAGAAATTATAAATATATCACTACTAAGCTATCTAATTCACTTTCACCGGCTATAAAAAAAAAGAGAAAAGAAAAATGATTTCAAAAATCCAATCAAAATCTGGCTCAAAGAAATCAAAGAAGAGGAGTTAGTTATCCAGCATCTTGAAAAGAACTTTGTAGGAGCTTAAAAACAATCAGTTTTTAACTAGTTTGCCTTATCACAGGAACCCTCGTGAGGAGGACTAAGAAAAACACAGAAATAGTAATAATAACCAGTCGTCTTATTTGCTTTGTAAAAAATTATTAACTC
Organism: Halesus radiatus; assembly: GCA_022606495.2. Classification (NCBI taxonomy): domain Eukaryota; kingdom Metazoa; phylum Arthropoda; class Insecta; order Trichoptera; family Limnephilidae; genus Halesus; species Halesus radiatus. Next base: position 60,909 of record JAHDVE020012290.1, on the reverse strand, counting down.
AATGAAAAAAAATATGTATTGCAACTAAATAATTTATTTTTAAAAGTGAAAAGGTGGAAACCCTAATATTCTATAGCAATAATTAACAGTATCATAATGAGATGAACTGATAACTCACTGGGATGCAACATCGTTGTACCTATATACATAAAAATCAATGTAAGTTTGTTTAATTGTTTGTCCTCGATGCTCTCGAAAATCACTGGACCGGTTTCGCAGAAAATAGCACTGTTTGTTTTTATTAGTGCCGGGAAGGTTTAGAGAGTAGTTTAAATGAAATCCAATATGTAAAACTGTTACTATAACGTTTTAAAATTAGAAAATTTAACCCGCCATGTTTTATTTAGGTTAGCCCATAGATATAACACTATGGTTAGCCACATATTGCATATTCAAAAGAGGAACGTTTTTTTGATTAGAATATTTTCAAAATGGAAAACACTAGTAGGAAAATACTTAAGAACTTTATGTTTTAGATATATTTCGAAAAAAAATAAACGTTTGGAATGAAATAAAATATTCAGATGAATATTTCTTTATTTGGAGATTGTTACTTTCGCTGTCAAATCAATTATGGAACCCTAATGACAAGTGAAAAATTACAAGCATAGCCGGGTATACATCAGCTAGTGTCTTATAAAGAAGTTTAAAAAAAAAAAATTCCCTGAATATTAGTATAAAACTAAAATTCAACTATGGATTTCCAACTGAATATATTATACTTGTACGTGAACAGAAAGCTTTGTAAAATAATTGTCCATTGCCCAATTCAAAATGAACCTACCTTTCCAAAATAATTCAGTCAGTAAACAACAACAAAAAGCAGCTTCCTAATAACTCGTAATAACACAAGGCGCAATAACTCAGAAATATTCCTGTTATTTCTGTGACACTAATTGAATCTGATACACGGCTTTACAAAAGGAGAGAAGGAGAATCTACATCAGGCGACATCTGTAGGTCTTTATCGAAAACAGAGTTTTATGATGGCATATCATTATGAGATCAGTGAAATGAGAATGAAGCAGAATTATGAAGGCAGATAACAAAGACTACCTTTGATGAATGTTTCGATCTTTGATACAAAATATTAAATACATTATATAACCATAACCCATATAACTTCAATCAAATTAACTGTTATGTGATATATATTGCATCCATACTTTTTTCTATGGTACTATTTTTTTGTTCATTTATATATTATCCAATATTAACAAAGCTTGTCAATTTAACTGTCCTAAAACGGGAACTTCCCAGTTAACAGTCAAAGTGTTCATATTAATTGTTTTTGCGTTTAATTCATAGAACTGTGTTTAATTTTTTTTTAAATTTGATGTAAATCAAATTTAATAATGTTATTATTTAAGTTATGCAATTATTTTTAGTGTTATTAAGGATTTGAAAATGGCCTCGAACGCCGAAACAGCACAATAATAAAAACTAAAAATACTCGCACAACTTAATAATAACATTATTAAATTTGATTTAGATTAAAAAATGTATATATAACTAGCAGCTATTTATGCTAGTTATTTTTTTGGTTTTATTTCATCAAAGATAGCCCTTTAGTTTTGCACATATTATACGTCAATTCGAAAATTTGTGCTAAAACATACGTGATCATAAAACAAAAATTGCCCATGTTAAAGTCCTTGTTTTTTGGTAGAGTGAGATTGATTTTTGATTACTTTTCGTTACATGCTCATGATATGTTTATTTATTTTTCTAATCGGATTTGTACCAGTAGATGATTAAATAGTTTTTTTTTTATATACTTTCACTCGTTGATCGAATAAAAATTATGGAAATAATATGGCGCATTGTGTTTTTGACAGAGAAATCGATCTTTTAAATTTCGGAAGCTCATGATAAAACTGACTTATCGCAATAATCTTGAATATCAAAATACGGACTGTTAAAATTTCATGACTCCAGATCGTATTTGCTCTTTTAAAAATTTATATATTACGTTGTCACAATTTCTATCAATATTTATTATATACTAGCTGATGTGTACCCGGCCTTGCTCGGGTACAATAATTGATTTAACAGCGAAAGTAACTATCTCCAAATAAAGAAACAATTTGAATATTTTATTTCATTCCAAACGTTTATTTTTTTTAAATATATCTAAATGATAAAGTTCTTAAGTAGGTACCTACTCGTGTTTTCCATTACAAAAATATTCTACCCAAAAAAACCTTCTTCTTTTGAATACGCAATCTGTGGCTAACCAGAGTGTTATATCTATGGGCTTACCTAAATAAAACATTCAAACAAAGCGGGTTCAATGTTTTTCATACTAATTTTAAAACGTTATAGCACCAGTTTTACATATTGCATTTCATTCGAACTACTTTCTAAACCTTCCCGGCACTGATAAAAACAAACTGTGTTATTTTCAGCGAAAACTTTCCAGTGATTTTCGAGAACATCGAGGATAAACAAATAAACAAACTTACATTGATTTTTATATATGTAGATGACATTGGTTTTTGCATCCTTCCTCAATCGCCCCGAGATGGTCAATGTAAATTGTCAATAACTTCGTCCAGGCGCAATGAATGAGTATCAAGCAATAGTTGCACACTAATGAAAATGTCTGAATATATAATTATGGTCAAAAATGATTTCATACACCTTATTTTGCCCTTTTGCTTAACTATTTATATAAATAACACTTGGTTTTAACTTTTAATGGACAGATCTCAAAAATGGCCCTAAACATCAGTTTATAGGTTTCCTCTCAAGTAATACTACAAATTTATGATTTATCTGAAGATTCTATACTGGTAGAAAGAAGTATAAGCTTTCAAAAGACAAAATCCTCAAATTGTGATCAATTAAATTCTATTAAATACGTACTGAAATTTCTGAAAATGGGTGTCGTTTGAAAACCAGTGAAAGCATTTTTGAACGTTTTACCTATAATCCCTGAACATATTTCACGGAGAATTTAAAAGATTACAGTTTGAGGATGTTTGCCTTTTGAAACCTTGTACATTTTCCTAATTACCCGTATATAATTTGCAGAAAAATCATTCGTAGTATTTCTTACGTTACACAAAGTGTGTATTTTTGAGTGACGTCCGTTAAATACTGTTTACATTAAAAAAAATAGTGCCACAAAATTATTTCGCATTTTATTATTGAAGAAGTTAATCAATTATTTGCTAGTTGGGAATGTGTGTTGTGAAATATTGGCGACTGACAATTGACTGTCTTTGGGGTGCTTAAGTCTCTCGTCAGCTCCAGCGTTATGAATACGTACATCTTTTTCCGTAAAAAAATTCTAGGACAATGCAGAAGTTATTTATCAAAAAATCTTCCTTCGAATTATCAATTTAATTAACGGTCGAATCATAATGCAAAAATTTATTTCTTTTATTCCATGCCCTTGAAATTTTTATTACGATATATGTGTTTTTAAACCTACATAATTAATCATCGATGAAAATAATATTAACAAATCTCAAATGAAACATATATCAGAAAATATACAGATAAGATAAAAATAAATATTACAGTGAGGTTTATAATCTATTATAAGTTATTTAAAAAAATTGAATATTAATTCTAGACTTGTAGAAAAGTCAATAGATGTCTCATATAAATAAAAATTGGATAGGTATATCCGAGACACTATCTAGATTTCAAATATATTCGGGTAGATCTTCACAATCATACAAAAAGGCATCAGCCATGTAGTATTAAATTAATTGAGGATAATATTGATATTTATAAGTCTTAAATTTGAAACATGATATCGTCCTGGGTTCGATTTCCAGATGCGACTGATACATTTTTTATTTTTTTGTGTCTTTTTCTGTTAAATATTTCATTAGAGATTTGTTAAAATTATCTTTTTCAATGATTAAATACTACAGTGAGGTTTTTAAGTTTCAATAAGTTATTCAAATAAATCGACTACAAAATGAAGGTTGAAACTTCCAGTTTTCGTATGGTTCATCATATACGACTATGTCAAAAACCTTTGATTTTTAACTACAATTTTTCCAATCGATTACAGTAACATAACCTCAAAAGTTTTTCGACTACCGCATCGCATTGACGGCAGTTTACGATCAACACGATTATCATGACAATGAGGGCAGGCAGATAGCATATTACAATGGCGGACGGACGACACAAACATATAAAGTTTTGGGATCATTTTAGAGTTATTATTTAAAACGAATTATTATTGAGGTTGACTCAGGCGGAAGTCATTGTGGAGCGGGCTTTATGTTAATTTTCTCCCGAATCAGAGGTTGTGAAATACAAAAAAAAAGATTCTATCCTATTCATGTAATGAGGTTAAATATTTTATGATTTTGATAAAAAAAAATCACCGTTAAAGCAACGCGCTCACTGATGGCGTTAATTTAAGGACTTTAGAAAAAATCGCTTTTAGCATGTAATGCTTTTAAATATTGAGATGAATTTTTTGTTGCACATACAATTGCTATTTTAAGATTGAAGTTGATTTTTAATCGGTTTTACCGGTAATAAATAATTGTAAACACCGTCTAAATTAAAATTGGGTGGGAGTAAATAAAATCATATAAGTAAGTCGTCGAAATGTGGATTAACCACAGTTTGAATGGCCTTGAACGCCGAAACAGCTGTCACAATAAGAAATAGTTGCAGAACTTAATAATAGCATTAGTAAATTTGATTCACATGAAATTTCTAAAAAAATTAATTTGAGTTCTACAAATTAAAGACAAAAATAATTAATAATTATTAAAGTTGGATTTCCACCAAGAAACTTATTAAAATATAGCATATCTAAAAATATTGTATTTTTATACATTTTTTTAATGAATTCGACTTCAAACATATATTAATAACTTATTCCATTTCATATACTGTATGTACATTTGCTAACAAAACAGTTTGTCTCAATATTTAAAAGCATTACGTGATGAAAGCGGTTTTTTTCCAAAATATTTTAAATAACACTATCTTTGAACGCGTGCCGTTATAATGACGTTTCGAATGTTCTCAAAGTTCATTGAAAAAATCACATACAAAAAGTGCGTTACCACATCAAGGTGACGTATTTCTGCGATTCGATGACGCATTTAAAGACGTAAATATCATCTGCTGACGTCACAATTTCAGGGACATACACCAGTGCCGTCAACTAAATCATCAAAAACGTCCTAACTGACGTGTTTCTACCAATCTCAATGACGTCAAACACTATGAACATACGTAAATTGTTTCATGGAGAAAATTCATATAAATAGAGTAGTTATTTTAATAAACGATCATTGTTAAAAAATTATTTGGTCTTTATTGACCTATATTCTATACCTCTACAAACATTACTGCTGACAGATTAAAGTGTCGATGTGTACCGGTGTTCCCTCCGAAATACAGTATTTGTACGTTCTGTACAATGTTTATTTTAAGTAAACAGAGATTAACTATTTCTACCATATTTATTTTATTTATTAATTTACGGTCAATTTTTATACTATAAGAAATTACTATATAGAATGATGTATATGCACTGGAAATTATTAATATATAACAACGTATCGTGAACGCCTTACTAGGAGAACCTGTACTGAGGTGTTCAAGTATTTACGATATAGTATTATTTTGAAATGTTTGTACAACCATTATAATAGTTATAATGGTAATATTTCGCTATATCATTTGCATCACAAGCTAGATAGGCATAAAAATATCAATTAAACTATACAAATATTAAACAGTGTCTATGCCACGTTGTTATGGGATTTTTTAAAGATGTGCCCAGAGACAGTGGGACAATGGCATCCCCAGTTTTGGGAAACGACGAGAGGCTGAAGGACGAGGGAGGTCAATTATAAGCGAATGATCAAATTTCACAAATTACTTTTTCGGTACTGCTAACACCATAATATGGCATTATTCTCAGCTTTACTCAATGCAATAAAGACAGATGATACACATTTATTGAATTTAGCGTTATCTCACTGCCGGGAATATGACTGGTTCTACAATATGTGCATACATAAATCACATTAAAAAATCAAATTGTTCAGCTTTTCTTGCAGCACCCAATTTGAGAACCCATTAGCTAATGACTCGGTAAGAACTTGTACAGGGTGTTCCATAAATCAGTCGACTTTAATTTGGTGTTGATGAAATTCGAGTCGGATTATCCTTGCTGATAAATGCTCAGCCAATGGCTACCAAAGTACCGGGTGGTTTTGGTTAAGGTAATTTGAACGGATATGGCAAGTTGTCTGTTTAGGGTTAATATATGGCGTATTGTGTACCACTGCGCACTAAGAAATCCCCAATTTAATACTTACTTGAATTTTGTATAAGGTATGTTTAAATTTTTAACTTATTTTCACAGCACCGGTCGTGTAGGGGTAGTAAAATAAGGACGATGACGACTTTTTCCCCTTTTTCGCCTTATCACCATCCAAGGCTTTTAAGGAGAACATATTATTATAGATTCTAATTTGCACGTCAAATAAGGTTTTCACATTTTTAATTTATAAACAAAATTAAAGATAATAGATTTCATTTTATTTATCTGTCGACCATCAAATTTTCTGCAACGATTTAAAATATGCCATCCTTAATTTGCCGCCAAAACGTTACGATATATTCATGCGTAGGGCGTTTATGACGTCAATTCAGCCAATGTTTGTAGGGGCAGTCCCGGGACCCGATGACAACTGTTTTAGCAGTCATTGGCGTTATTTACGTCATAGTCAAAATCGAACTGTTTAGGAATTTACGATTTTAGATCATTTTTTAAATTAATAATGAATCGTGATTTTTCAATTTTTTTTAAATATGGAAGTGATCAAAATAACGTACAGTCAAAAAATTAAAATCGAATAAGAGATTTCACGACTCCATATTTCTTTAACTAACTAACTAACCATCATGTCGTTTCCCCGCAGGGATAGGCAAACAACTCGAACTTGGCATATACTTCTTGCTCCATTCACATTCAAGCATTGCCTCATACATTATCTTCTGTTTTTCCGACTTCTGACATAGCCCGACTCAAGTATTTAATTCACTTGATCGTGCTATGTCTTCCTCGGGCGTCCCCGGCTTCTTCTTCCATTCACATTCGCGTCCATCTTTCTTTCCATTCGTTCCATCTTTCTCAATATTATAAAATCTCAATCGTATCACAGAATAGTTCAGTATCTTCTTATGGAATTTAATGAACTTTATGAAATTGGAAGTGGGTTTTATTCCTGGTTAATTAACAATATTAATAATTTCAATTCCCTAAACGGTGCATATTCCTAACATTTACGTGTACTGAATAGATTTAATTCGCGGAAAATGCTATTAGCGAATATTATTTGTTAAATCTAAGGTAGATTTACAACCCTTATCGAAAAAGGGGATAGTTCGCACAGGGGCGTTCTCAGAATCGGAAACTTACAATAATGAAATATAATGTATATGTAGTTGAAATTTGCCATGCCATTCGAATTACTGCATAGATATTAATATAAATGTTCTACCATTGAAAGCATTTCACGTGAAAGTTGTGTAGCTTTCTTAAGTGCGTCCTTAAACTATACAAAAAGGTGTTTAACAAAATGAATATACGTAACACCGTCCTGCGAAACGGTTTTTTTTGTTAACCTACATATGCTGTTTAGTACAAAATTCATTGGTTTTATTGCACCTGTATGGAATGTTTTTTTTGTCTATATTTTGTACAACCTTTTTTAATTTTTACATTATTTCCACATAGGAGGCCTTCAGGAAAATAATTTTACTCAGGTCTTATGTCATCTTTGGGGGTCTTTTTAAGGAAAGGAAGGAGAGAAAATTCAGGGAAATAAAAATTTATGAGGGGTGTGTAGGAATCTGGGGTTCAGTATATCCAGAAGTGACGCACGTATTAATCCATCTCTCCCATTGCGGTGCAGGGCGATGGGTCAAGAAAGTTTACGAAAATTTATAGTTAATAAGGCCCCCATCGAACGCACCATTAGTGAAACCATCTGGCTTCAAGCTAAAATAGGGAGAATTCAAAAAAGAGATTTGCTAGAACATTCTTTCATTAATAATATTCAATAATTGTCCCGAGGGTCCAGTACTCTTAAATTAGCACTGATTTGGTGTTTATTTGTTGTTTGTTTGTTTGTTGTTTTTTTTTTTTATGTTTGGCATTCGTCCTTTTAATAAAACAAAATATATATAGCAGTTTATAACCGTAAGTAAAACTTCCATAAAATCGTTTAATTATTCGTACATATTAAATAAATTACTCTTCTCTTTAACAGAAACATAAAATTTTGACATACAATTTTTTTTTTCAAATTGTCTCCTCGAAAGCCATAACGCTATGTTAAACACGGAGTAGAACTCTACTTCACGTAAATTTTTATCAAAGAGATCGATAGGGATCTATAGAACATTTAAAAAAATAATTAATAATGACGTTCTTACTTAAATACCAGTACTTTAATTTCGAAAGTTAGTTTTCATAGTTAAAATAAATTTAAAAGTTTCAAATTTTTCAAAACCCACTAAAACGCTCCAACTCTGTGACCGGTCGTTTTTGTCAAAACAAAGATGGGCTTTAGCGTACATAATTTTTATTATATTCGTAGTTAAAAATGACTGTTATTTAAAACATAAGTAATAAAAGTATGTTAATTTTAAGAAACATTAATCAAAGAATAATAATAGCTCTTTTTTTATAGAAAGCAGTCACTTTGTGGTTAGACACATTTAATGAAAATAAAACAATAACTTTGTTTATTTATTACCACGACAATTTCATTGAATTTTATTAGGTCCTAATAAAATTCTCGTGGTCATAAACAAAATTATTGTTTTATTTTCATTAATAATAATAGCATTTAATATTAACATTATCATAATATCCGCAATGACAAATGGTTTGACCGTGAATTATTTCTTGCCGTAATAATGGTTTTTTTGTATTGAACAACAGAGCTCAAAATCACTCAAATTAAGTATAAACGTTGCCAAAACTAAAAAATATACGTATTTAAAATATGAAGCAATAATGTCTATACAAATCCAAAACCAGAATACGCCCGTGACGTCAGATGCTCAGAATGCAATGGCACCAACATAATCCGGTGTTTTGATGAAAATAATTATTAAAATAAGTGTTATCATATAAATTAAATAATTATATATAATAATACTTGAATATATTCAGAATCAGCGTTTGCTGATCTATGAATATTTTTATTTAAGCGGTAATATTTTTCGCTGGAGTTCCTTATTCCCAAACCCATCACAGTACCACCAAACTGTGACCATCACAATTCTCCTCCATTCACGCTTCGACATGGTTCTCCTCGGCGACTATCGTACGACATGCATACATCACCTTATTCAGAAACGAGGTGTTAAATCCAGATTATTGTAAATTAGCCACCGGGTGTCGGCCACGGGCAGTCCGCCCACCGGCCATTGTGCCGCTCCGGACCAATTAGGAGATTTATTATTGTTGAGCCGAGTTTTCGGAACGAATTAAGGACAGTGGATGTTTGGACGATTTGGGTACAATATGATTTGAAACCTACGCGACTGTGTGATTTGCAGTTCTGTTGAGTATTACGGGGGGGCTATTTGTAGGATGAAGGATTGTCCCGATGACAGCCCACCTTCGATAGGGGAAGGCTTCAGAAAAAAGAGAAGAGTTTTGTTGACATCTGTTTTACCTTTGTTTTATCGAGATGCTATTCCCTATGCGCATCCTTGGAATGATAATGGACGGTTGGTTGAGATATAAGGGACAAACAACACAGAAATAAGTCATAGTGGTGCTATTGGAGGCATCGACTGTTGTACAATATAAGAGATTGCATATCAGTAAAAGTATGTCGGATTCTTAAGAGGAACGTCTGCTGGGCCTGCTTCACACAAAACTTAATTTTGGATTTGAGGCCAAAATACTCACCTAAACCGAATGATATTTTTTTCATCAAAAGGCATAGCAAATATGCAGTACGGATTACTGTATTTAAAATATATTCTATTGAACTCACGAAATAAAGGACATTAAAGAAATCGAATTTTTGCGATTTCTGAGGCAACTGAAGCAATTATTTGGGGGATAACGGTGATTTCAAAAAAAAGTTTTACACCATCTACATTAAAAAAAAGTGTTAAATTGAGAATTTTGATGGATAATTAAATGAAAAATGACCAATTTACGTTGGAACACAAATTATCCGTACATAATTTAAAATATCGACACGAAAAAAAGTTTTTTTTAAGAAGTTTAATTTATTTTATGTAATCACATTTACATAGCAAATATGACAAAAAAAACACCTTTAACCCGCAAATAATTTTCATATTTGCCTCTAAAATCATGAAAAATTAATTTCTTTAATGGCCTATATTTCATCATTTAAAACAAAAATAAATAAAATACTTCTAATCCGTACTAGATATTTACGATACCTCAAAAAGATAATTCAGTTTGGATGGGTATTTTGTCCTCAAATCCAAAATGAAGTTTTGTATGAAACAGAGCGCGTTCCTCTTAACGCTAGTCCAGTTCTCTCAATATTGACCCATGGGGACACAAAAACCCAAAAACAATTGCAACGTGTCGAAAATGCATGTGTCTGATATTGCTATAATGTCCCGAGACGCGAGTATTTACCGGCATAGGATGCTAATGTATCGAACAGAAGGAAGTTAAATAAAATGTACAATTTGAAGAATACGATGGTTCCTATCTATCTGTTTGATAAACTACAGTGGTCCTGTGATTCTCTTGCATACAATACACGCCAAAGATATCATTTACTTGTTCTCCCCAGACATCGAACAGCTTTATTTGAGGGTAGTTAGAGCAATTCTTATTGTGTTAACTTGATTGGTATTAACTTTGTGACGTCATTATTGTGGTAACTTGATTGGTATTAACTTTGTGACGTCATTATTGTGGTAACTTGATTGGTATTAACTTTGTGACGTCATTATTAATAAATAGATTAAAAGTTAACTTGTATTCACCTCTTTAGAAATATATACATATCAACATGTTTCGAAACCGATGATTTCCTTATCAGTATTATGTATATTCCTAGTGAGGAAAGCGTCGCTAGAGAAATATGTTGATATGTAAATATTAATAAAGTGGTGATTACAATGTAATTTTTAATTCACTTAGAATTTTTTTTGTTTTTAATCATTAAAGATAATATTAATAAATCTAAAATAAAATACGAAACAGAATAAAAACACAAAGGGAAATTTAAAAAAAAGGTAACGGTCGCATCTGAGAGTCGAACCAAGGACCTCTGTTTTACCAGGACTAACACTTTAACCACTGAGCTAATGAGTCCTCACTATTTTCCGTCATATTTATATAGATATCATACCTCAATTTAAGAATGACTAAATTCAAATATTTCCAATATATTTTGCTGCAATCCTTTTGTATGATTGCAAGGTTCTACCCGAATTTATTTGTAATCTAGATAGTGTATCAGATGTACCTATCCGATTTTTATTTATATGGGACATCGATTGACTTTTCCATAAGTCTTGAATAAATTCCACTTAAGAAGCGATGTTGTCCGGATTCAATATGATCAGCATGGAGAGGAGACAAATGGCACTGGTATATTCAAGATGAGGGCGAACTATCTAAATAATGTAATAAATGTATATATTACATTTAGGTATTCGTAATATATCTGACCATAAAATGCACGTCAGATGTTTTATTCATACATTACTTTGTCGGTATATTTCGAAGTTTAATTGTCGCGACGGTAAACTTATCATAAATAAAAATGGCATTTCGCGTGGGTGTATCGCTATGTTAACAAAACCTGATTGACCCAAAACACCGCGTTTGCAAAAAGTTTGGGAAATTCACGAATTTAAATTGCCATAAAACACCGTCAAAAAGCATTTAATTTCATATAATATATTATATATGCAGCTTTTATATATTTGATTTTTATAATGAGCACACACTTTGTGGATTGAAATGATGCATTAAATGAAAAGACACATTGTTTGAATCCACTTTTATTTTGGTGCAAATACGTCGACCAGTTTCAATACGACTGAATCATCTGCAGGACTAAATAATTATTTTTTTTGGATAATGTTAATTACATACAATGGGAACTTGTACCCGCTAAGCCACTGCAAATAGCTTGTCAGCAGGAGTTTAATTCAATAACATTATATGATACAACAGAAAATAATAATCAACATACAAATATAGCGCAATAAGACAACAATTAGGATGTGTGCATGTCGTGATCAATGTACGTATACAAGTTGGATTTTTTTTTAAATATGAAAACAGCATAACTGTTTTGTTATAGAGGTACTAGAATCCAATAACATAATATCGATTTGAATAATATTATAAAACATATCAAAATATCATATTAAACAAATAGAGAAATAAAAAAAATTGAAATAAAAACAGTAAAAGCAGTTTTGTTACAGTGAGGATAGACTTAATATAATAGTAGCACTTAGATAATTTTAAAGATACCCGCAGCTATCAAGGAGATATACAATCAAGGAGACCATCATATTTGTTCAATACATAATGTAAGAAATAACAAAATAGCGTTAATACAGTAGATATCAAGGAGCTATGTAGTCAAGGAGACCATCTTATTTATCATAATCAATACACAAGGTTACTTTCCAAAAGCCAACACTTTAACGTCAGTGAGAATTTCGTGATAGAGCAATTGTTTTTAAATTCGTACGGCAACTTGTTAAATATAAATTATACAATGCATTCAAAGGTTATTATATTCAAATATACTAATTAAAAATTAACACTTTCTATGTGTGTTAAGGTATCAGAAAACTCGATAAAACTCAAGTAGAAAAATAAAATTTTAATCAGTAAAAAAGTTGTCGTGAGCTTAAGAAATTCTAGAATAACGGTAAAATATCCCTTTCTGGCATATTGCAATAAAAATGTTTTCAATAGCGAAGACAATTGACAAATATTAATTACTAAACGTTGCTTAAGTTTTTGCAAACAATGGAAATGTTTTGATTCCGAACCTATTGAAAAAATGAATAATATACTAACATTTTCTCAAATAGATGCCCCCAAGACCTCATTGGAGATTTCAATATTTTTCTAGTTAAGTAAGAGATAATTTACTTTAATTACCATCTCTTGATTTAATTTACGTGACTGAATTTATGTTACATTATTTATGCTCTTTGGGAAAAGATCTTAACTGGATTAAATACCCTAACTTAGAAAAGGAAAAAGGACAAGCACTTGGTTATAAATGCTTTACTAAAATTAATTTTTGAACTTACTATTTGGTGCATCCTCCTGGGGCTGTATCCCCGAGTTTTGTTTTCGGCTCATAAAGCTGAGTGATACGTAACTCAATCTTATCAATAATATTATCTTTTTTTAGTACTTAATTTTAAACGTATTTCTTTTGTACATAATCGCTTTATAGTTAATCGTTATACATTTTTTAGATATATTATATGGATATATATTACCATACTATGCAAATACTAGCTTTTTTCCCTTTTATTTTTGTATAATGGCACTTAATATGAACTAAACTTGTTAATTTGACTTTCCTAAAAAGGGATTCGTTTCTAGTTGGGCAGTCAAGTTTTCCTAAATGTTGATGTTAAATAAAGTGTATTTCAAATAAATAAATACTATTATTACTATTAATTAAAAAAAAAACAAAACTTATTCAAGACAGAAAAAATTTTTTTTAGTAAGTTAGGTGCCTGTTTTAATTCTTGTTAGGTCTATTAAAGAAATACACATTTTTACTTACACTCAAATGAGCTTCGTTGTAAATGCGTCATCTCCATAACATTGATTTATGGATTGGTCGTATACAGGAGTCTTTCTTTTTTTACTCTATTGTCAAAATTGTCGTTAAAATGCTATAAATAACTAGTTTAAAGTTTGTAAAGTCCGGCTATTAGTATATTTATATGTCCATAGGTGGGCTGCAGGAGGAATTTGTTGTTGGCTCGTGTGGTTTATTGAATAGGAAATATAGGCTTTTAATGAGGATTAAGCCTTATTTATTGGGTCGGAGCGTTTTTGTAGAATGCCTTTATGTCAAGAATCTTGGAATAAAAATGGATGGACTTTGTCCTAAGGCAGAGTGGTTTGTCTGAATTAGTGGTGGGCGAAGCGGCTCGGTTTAGTGAGCCGGATCACTAAATCAGCTCTTGGTTTACTCCACATTTTCCCATTTATTTTTATTATACGAGTATGGTTTTACCACACATGCGCCCCAGAGATTTCATTTCTGCAGCATTCACTATATTTTCGTTTTTCCATGCCATATGGTGCAGGTATACATATTATATGTACCAAACTCTAAGAAATATACTTAGGAAAGGCGCGTGGTATTTATACTAGTAAGTTTTTAATAAAACAAGGCTTACCACGATGTTAAATGTTTCTTTATTAAACGGAGAAAAATGTACCTGCAAATTTACTCGCAGAGTATTGACGTTTTATCACAAATTTTGGCTGATTTTTATTTTTCGGCTTATCAGATCTTTCGACCACAGAACTCCGCTTATTCTAATTTTAAGATTTTTGTTTTCTTTTATATTACCTGCTTATTATAATACGTTTTTATACCTTTTGTTTACTTTTATTTTACCTGCCTATTATAGTATGTTTTTATATCTTTTGTTTACTTTTATATTACGTGCTATTATCGTATGTTTTAATTCCTATGTTTACTTTTATATTAATTGCTTATTATAATATGTTTTATACTTTTTGTTTACTTTTATATTACCTGCCTATTATAACACGTTTTTATAACTTTTGGTTAATTTTATTATTATAAGTTGTTTTCATACCTTTTGTTTACCTTTATCTTTCCTGACTATTATATAATGTTTTTATTCCTATGTTTACTTTTATATTACCTGCCTATTATAATACGTTTTTATAACTTTTCGTTTATTTTATTATTATAAGTTGTTTTCATACCTTTCGTTTACCTTTTTCTTTCCTGACTATTATATAATGTTTTTATTCCTATGTTTACTTTTATATTACCTGTCTATTATAATATGTTTTTCTGCCTTTTGTTTACTTTTATCTTTCCTGCTCATTGTAATATGTTTTTATGCCTTTCGTTTACTTTTATATTTCCGGTCCATTTTAATATGTTTTTATGCCTTTTGTTTACTTTTATCTTTCGTGCCCATTATTACATGTTTTTATACCTTTTGTGTACATTTATATTACCTATTATAATATGTACCTAATCAATATTATTGGTAAAGTTCTATTTAAAAGCATGTAATTGGCGTAAATTTATTAAATATTTCCGACTATGTACATGTATGTCATCAACACTTTTCGATATGTTGAAAATTTTTTGAAATAATTTATGTGATATCCATGGAATTATGAACTCCACGTTCAAAATTATGTAACAGCGGCCTTGATAATCTGTAGTTAACTGCAGTTTTTTGTTAACATGATGCCAACAAATAAATTACATTACAATGTGATCTACGGTACATTTGTCTTTGGTATAAATTTTGGTATAATCTGCTGAAGAATTGAAATCAATTATTTATTTGTTCTGCTGGAATCAATTTTTGATTATAATTTACGAACTACTTAAACTTATCAACAATTTTTTAAAATTTCGAAACTTCGGTAGAAATCTTTTTATTTTTTATGCAATAATTGATTACCTTCTATCTACATTATAATATATAAAGATGAGTGTTTGCAG
Source organism: Halesus radiatus (assembly GCA_022606495.2). Taxonomy (NCBI): domain Eukaryota; kingdom Metazoa; phylum Arthropoda; class Insecta; order Trichoptera; family Limnephilidae; genus Halesus; species Halesus radiatus. The sequence continues at coordinate 45,166 of JAHDVE020012290.1, read as the reverse complement.
ATAGGTTTGTTTTTTAAACAAATCGTCTTCTTATTCCGAGCTAGACGATATTTTGCATGTTGGACCTTCAAAATGAGAGGAAGATCACTGTATAGACGAAATTTGGGAAATCACACCCATTCTCTTTTCCTACCCCTTAAATTGAATGTTGGTAATAAAATATTTCTTAATAAAATTTTGCTCATCTAACGTTCAAAATAAGAGGAAATGGGTAGGGGTAGGGGTAGGGTTAATACATCATAAAAAAATATTTCAAACCTTTCATAGCCACAGACAACGCCGGGAACTTCAGCTAGTAAAAAAAGTACTAAAGAAGAGTGTCTGTGCGTAAGTTTGTTTTTAAAGAAATCTACATTTTCATTCCGAGCTAGATGAAATTTTGCATAGTTGGCTTTCAAAACAAAAGATAAAATTCCCCTTGCCCCCTTTCCCACTACTTAAAGAAAAATGTTGGTACTTCATGATGAAATTTTGGACATTTAACATCCAAAATAAGTAAAAAAAATTACTCGATAGGGGTTGTTACCCACCACCACAGCTTCAAAACTTTACTCCAAACCATCCATAACAACGAGCAAAGCCGGATACTTCAGCTGATAATTTATAGAATTCTATAGATTTTTCGTGTGCTTTACTGAGAGTTATGGATTTGCAGAAAACAGATTTTCAATAGACGATCTGACATCTTCCATGGAGTTGTTGTAAAATATGATGATTATGTATATCCGGTAGGTTGTTGTATGCAACCCCTTCATTTATATTGTTTTTCGTTCAGGGGTGCTCAGAAAATAGGCTCTTCTTAAATTGATGTGAAAAATGTTTTTTCAATAATCAAAATAAATAATTTTATTTTTATTTTACAAACCAACTTCGTCCGAGATTTTAACACGCTTCTCAGAGAAATCCTTTTTTTTTCAACAATTAAAAATAATTGATAATGCAATACTGCATCTTATTTGACGGTCTCCGTAATTGAGTAGTTACGATCTTTGGCTACGAATCCAGAGGTCACGGGTTAAAATCCAGGCGTGCGCAAGTAAATTTTAATTTGCTTAAATTCTGTTATTTTACAATTTATTCATTTAAAATACTATGTAGGATATTTGCGCCAAATTCCAGAGTAGTAGATACTGTCAGTATCGCCCAGGTGAAAGACCACTATTCAGAACCGAAACGTTGCTTGAAATGGCTTTATTCGTGTTTAGTGACTAGTTCTCTATACCCAGGAACTTCCTCATATTCCTTCCCCTCCTTAATACCTTCAGCCTCACAAAATACTCGAATTGGGAATGCCAAAGTCACACTGACTCCAGATGGAGACTCCAAGGAGCAGTTGAGACTCTTGTGTGGTGATCACAAAAAAAAACTTGTCATCTTTTTTAATCGTAAAATCGATATTTCAAAGCTCCATAGAAATGACGTATCGTTTCGGCTGACGAGCACTAGTTATGAAGTGTGTACAGACTTCTGTTAGGATTTTATAGGTAAAACTGCTTTCATCTCGCAGTATCATTACTGCTTCATTAGATTTGTACTGTCGTAAATAAGACAAGTGCCATATCTATATATATATAAATCAATGTAAGTTTGTTAGTTTCTTTGCCCTCGATGTTCTAAAAAACATCTAGACCGGTTTCGCTGAAAATAGCACAGTTTGTTCTTATTAGTGCCAGAAAGGTTTAGAAAGTAGTTTGAATGAAATCCAATATGTAAAACTGTTGCTATAACGTTTTTAAATTAGTATGAAAAAAATTTAACCCGCCATGTTTATTTAGGTTAGCCCATAGATATAACACTTTGGTTAGCTACAAACTGCATATTCAAAGGAAGAAGGTTTTTTTGGGTAGAGTATTTTCAAAATATAATACACAAGTAGGTACCTACATAAGAACTCTATTATTTAGATATATTTTGAAAAAATAAATGTTTGGAATAAAATAAAATTTTAAAATAGTTTCTTTGTTTAGAGATAGTTACTTTCCCTATCAAATCAATTATGGCACCCTAATGACAAGCAAGAATTCACAACATCATAACTTTATATGCCGGGTACACATCAGCTAGTTGTTAATAAAAAAAAACTTTATAAACATTTTTTTAAACGTTGGTAAAAGCAATCTACTTAGAGACCAAACCAATTCTAGTGCTAAACTGGGTATTAAAACCAGTTGTCATTATAACACATGGCCACAAGTAAATGGGCGCTAAAGACAAACAAATAAATGAGGCATAGAAATCATTTATAATAAATCATATGGTTCTAAGACACCCATAATTCACGATTCTTGGAAAATATGACATCTCATTAGGGGCTGGGCGAAGTTTGGTGGAGCAAGAGACTAAAACACAATTAATTTGAAAGGAATTAAGTGAGCCATAAAGCCGCATATTTAACTGCTTCTTATTACTGAATAAGATATATTTTACTGAAAGGTCCAAGGAAGCTTTTTTTACTAAGGTTAAGCTTCGTAAACAGACGTGATCTTTGGTAATATTTTCTTTACACTTCTCCACATCATCTCTCCATACACTTCCTTTATTTTATTGATATTACTCACACTCATTAGTTAAGAAGAATTTAGCATCCCGGACAAAATTCCTAAAACATTGTAGGGATATACGTAATAGGTACATTAGCTATGCAAATTTTAATGCACATACTAATATTAATTGTTTTTTTTGTGTTTGATTCGTGGCATTTCATTTAATTTATTTTTTTAAATTTAATGTAAACCAAATTTAATAACGTTATTATAAGTATTTTTAGTTTTTTATTACTGTGACAGCTACTTCAGCGTTCAAGGCCATTTTCAAACTCTTTGAGAATGGCCTTGAACGCCAAACATCTGTGAAACCGAGTTCAATTGAGATACCAGAAAATGTATGTATTTGATAAAAATATTATATTTCAAGAATATACATAAGTTTCAGCAAATAGTACGACAAGTAAAATACATGTTTAATTTTTTTATTACAATAATTCTGTATAAATTCAATACCCAAAGAGCAAGTAACATCTTTCAAAATAGAAATTCAAGTGTATTGTGATGGTCAGCTGAATTTAAATTCTATTACTTTCAGGTTTTAGATATTTTCCAGCTTTGTAAATTCCCTTAAGTGGTAATTCAAAAAATAAAGCCATAATAATTACCCTAGGATCGTAAAAACGATTATTTTTAGTGTATCATAGATTAATTTTACTGGAAAAACTAGAGATAAACAAAATAACAAATGATAATATAACATTAGTAAATAAAATAGGAAAAAAAACGTTCAATTCTCCTTCTTAGTATTGTGATGAAACAAAAAAATAATTCCTTAAAATGATTACAAGACATGACTTAAATAGCATTCGCGTCATAATAAAACAATTAAGAAAAACATCACCATTTAAAGGGGGGGGGGGCAGATTTCAACAGAAAGTACTTACAGTACAGTACAGTGAAGGAAACTAATTATCGCAATTGATTTCCAAGTAAATAAATCGATTTTTAACGAAAATATTAATATATCATCACAAACACCATAAAAAATGGGTAGGTGTAAATAAAATCAAATAAATAAGTCATCTCGATGTGGCTTAACCACATTTTAAAATAGCCTTGAATGCCGAAACAGCTGTCACAATAATAAAAAAAAAATAAAAAATACCTGCATAACTTAAAATGTAATTACATTAGTAATTTTGAATAACTTAAAATTTAAAAAAATAAATAAAAATGGAGTACTACGAATTAAATACTAAGGACTTTGTAATAAATCGGTGTCTTGACAAAAACAAACGATGTCAGAAACATGAAATACGGGTTGCTATTAACCACACCAACTATATTATAATTTACGATTTTATTTTGATGCATTGCTTAATAAATGGACCATACAGAATCTGTATCCTATGGTCTATGAACGCATCTTACATACATCACACGAAACAGGAGTAAAAATACTAAATCATCTTTAGAGAAAAAACGAAACGTAAAAAACAACGAAACTAATGACTAGGCATACTCGGGAAGAGAAAAATCGCGTAAAAAGTCGAGAAATTCCATGATCATTTGTTTTTTACGGCATTCATTATGCTGTTAGGATACTTCCGTATTGACAAACAATAAAAAAATACACGTATTTCAAAGAGAACACTTTAAATTCTAATGAGCAACATGTTGACTCTTTTTTAGTCAATAAGTAAATTAAATTTTGCATTAACGTAGCTACGAATATTTGAATTCTGTTTTTTTTTCTTTCCCCCCTTTAAACAAAACCCCTTGCGCTACTATAGAGATTTTAAACAATCAGGAACCTGAAATGTTTTCAGGTTTTCACGGTCAAAAGAATTTTTTTTTCGCTTGAATAGTTTTTGGGATTTTGTGCCGTGTTGCGCTTCCTCGTCCTGTAGCCAACGTTTCGGGCAGCGTTAAGCGGAAGTGTCCATCATCAGGGTAGATGTGTAGAATTTTGACAGCCTCCATGGTGGAGTGGTTACGATTCTCGCGAGGAGGAACAAATCCCGGCTTGTACAAGTAAATTTTATTTTACTAATTTGGGTTATTTCACAATTTATTCATCCAAAAAAACATATAGTATATTTGCGGCATACTCTAGAGTGGTAGTTACTTTCAGTATTGCCCCGGCGAAAGACCACCATTCAGAATCGAAACGTTGCTTGAAATGGCTTTAGCCATGTTTGGTGACTAGATTTGAATTCTCCCCCCCCCTCCCCACAACCTTCAGCCTCACAACATACCCTAATTAGAGATGCCATAGTCTCACTGGATCCAGACGGTTGGGAGAATTTGGGACTATTGTGCGGTACTAACATAAAAAACCCAAATTTTACGTTTAAATTTCTAACTTTAAAACGTTTACCATTGAAATGAGATAAAAAAATTTGAATCATGATTTTTTTGTTAAAATTTTATTAGATTTTAATATATATTCTTGTACATTTAGATACAGTTTGAAAATGTACTTTAATATACTCGTACATGAAAAATTTCAATTAAAAAAAATACTCCCACAATTTCAGATTTATGATGGTAGCACAATGATAGAGGTGCAAGTTATCAAACAAAGTGTGAAACTAGGCGTTAAAGTTGAAATAAAAGTGATGAAATGAGTGGGTTTCAAAATAGGTATAAAATTTTGATGAAAAGAAGATGTTATAGTAAGTATACAAATATTCGCAGGTATGAAAAAGAAAGCTACATATAAAACCTGTTTGTTACTTCTTTACTGCCTACGTTTTCTTTTTGGTTTATTTGGTGTCAAATGTTAATAAAAAGTATTTTTACCCATAATAGAAACGTATTCTTTCCAGGGTAAGAATATTCCATCAGCACAAAACTTTATTAAAAAATAGTGTCTCCAAATCGCTTTGGGTGGCCAATGAATACAATTATCTAGCGATAAAAAACCTACCATTTTTTCAGAACGCATTAAAATCCTCCATTGACAAAACGAAAATAACAGCAATTCTAATTTCACGTGCAATATGTCGTATTTCGCCTCTTGATGGCTTGAACTAATTAACAATTTAGAATTTAAACGGAAAGGAAAAAAAGCTCAGTGAAAAAATAAGCTTCACCAAACTTGGTCCGGCGCCAGTTCTGGTAGAGTGAAAATTGTGACGCCCCATGTCTGCTTTTGCAGATTATTATGGAAAGTTTAATTTATGTATACGAAAGCATTTCAAAGTTTTATCATAAATATCCGTTGTTAATAGTTTAAAAAAAATATTTGTTTTAACCCTGTCTGCATCCATTTGCATTCCGTCTAATTTTTATGAAAAGCGCTATTGATTTATTCCACTTCTTCTTAGATTTTTATATAACTTTATTTTTGATCCTGTAATCGTATGTAATAACCTACAAGGCGTCAACAAAAAAGGATTATCACTTTATGAGAAGGTAGGTACATACTCGGAATATAAATATTGACTATATACCATAGACTAAATGCGATGTGGGCGTGTTTTGTGTTTTAAAAGCCTGTGCATTCTGGTGTTAAATTTCTAAAACAATTTTTTTTACCATCATTTCATTTTGATCATACGGAATGGCAATATACAATGCAGGGAGTGTGAAAGAGATTGAGCGCTGTGTTTGCTGTGTTTTCATTGGCTCTCTCGGGGCTAGAACCGAAAGGTTACTAAGTCAAAAACATACCGGCTTCTATTTCAATCCACGCGAAAGAAATTTCTAGTGTCTTTATTCTGTGATAAACACAGTGTTTCATAGTTTCACGCTCATTATTATTATTAAAGATTTTTTTTTCGTCACCCAATGCTGAGAGAAGAAAAAAAATATTTTTTTTTTACAAAGATTTCATGTAAACGTACCCCGCCTAACCTTAGTACCGAAGTGAAAAGTAAAGCCGGGTTCACAATTCGCTTATTCAACAAATTTTTATATTTAAAAAAAATTAGAATTGATTTGTTAACAAAACCCCTTGAAGCTTCGCAGTATGAAATTAAAACGAGGTAAATAAATACAGCGTGGGTATTAATCACTATTAGGCAGGCACTCTACCAAAGGATGAACTTACAAACAAGCAAACAATTTTTTTAAATCAAAGTATTTTCGTATCCACAAAATCTAGACTTGCGTCACCACCGGCTGCACAGTTAATCGTGCTCCAAATGGTATTTTAAATAAGTAACAAATCAAAATGAGTAATTTGATACACTATTTTTTTATTATTTTTTATATGAATACCGCACAAGAGTCCCAAACTGCTCCTCACCGTCTGGAGCCAGTGAGACTATGGCATTCCCAATTGGGGAATGTTGTGAGGCTGAAGGTATTGGGAGGGGAAGGAGAAGGGGAGGAAGGTGGGGAAATACCTGGCTATTCAGATCTGGTCACCAAACACGGCTAAATGCCATTTCAAGCAACGTTTCAATTCTGAATGGTGGTCTTTCACCAGGGCGATACTGAGAGTATCTTCCACTCTGGAACGTGTGCAAATATACTATATATTATTTTTAAATGAATTAATTGTGAAACAACACAAATTAATTAAATAAAAATTACTTGAGCACGCCGGGATTTGAACCCGCGACCTTCGGATTCGTAGTCGAGAGCCTTGCCCCTCGACCACGGAGGCCGTCGAGGGGCAAGGACTATAGTAGGAAAGTACTGCATTCTTTTTGTGGGATATAATTGCTCTCATGCGATGAAAATGGAACATACCCCTTAAGATTTGATATGTTTTTGTGAATGATTTTTTCACTGATTATTGTTTTTTAAAATCCATAAACATGAGAAAGCCACACCAAGACCACTCTTAATTTTTTAAAACGTCGGATAGATTTGAGGGGAAATTGTCATTTTGCCGTCAAGAATAAGTTAATAACGCGTGCTACAGACTGCAGGACCCAAGTCAGATCCCTGCGGTACGCCTCGGTCTTTGGGTTCTATACTGCGATATCAAATGACAGATCCGGATCAACTCTTGCCAGCCCAGGGGTTAGAAGAATGAACTAATTAAGGACGAAATATATACAATTTTATAACCTTTAATATAAAGCTGACTTCTGAAGCCGCTTTGAAAACGACTACTAAATATCGTTTGTATCGTCGATATATTTGCTTTAAATTTACTATGTACCATTGCGCCATTTTTTCGCTTGGTTGACATAGATTTAATAACTTTATTATTAACTTCCTTCAGATTCATACACTGTCTTATACATTACTCTTCTGTAATACTAATTATTAGCATTACCCGAATCAAAAGATTGATTCACTTGATCGTTTCGCGTCCACCGCGGGCGTTCAAAAATACTATTTTTATTCACTTTTTTTATCTCTTCATTACGAATGTCCAAACCATCCAAGGATCTTTCTTCATCTCATATATCAATCTATATTCTTTTCGGATCTCAAGTTCAATGGTTTCACAGCATAATTGCCTCATTGATCTTACTTTATTATTGCTATTGTGTTCCGACTACTTTCATCATTCCGCTAATTTATTTATTTTAATAGTCTCTATAAAACAGTTGTACACTAATATTTTATAACGATAGATGTAGAACGCATAGAGGTATTTACAGTAAAGCCGAAATTGTAGAAAAATACATAAACAAGTGGTGCCAATAACATATAGTAGAATGAAATACGTCTATAACTAGAGCAATATAAATGATTTAAAAAAAAACACTAAAGATGATAAATAATCTGTTATCATGGAAGAAATGATATTATTGTGTTACGATAGTACGTATAAAAGGTTTATAGGAAATCACAACTACAACAATGTAGGAATGTGTAAAGGTCACGGGAAAAGTTTTACAACTAATAGTTCCATGCCTCAACGCCAAATTGTATTAGTTGGTATCAGAACTCCATTGTGGACATATTATCTAGCTTTGTTTTCTCAAAATTCTTTGTTTATATTTAGGTTTTACAGTTTTAATCTTTTTTATAATGCATTATTTTCGAATTGAATAGCTGTTTACAAAATAGTTTTTTGAGTTCAATGGGTAGTTACCGTATAAAGTAATACAAAGTTGTAAGTTGCGATTTGCCCGTATTCTAACAATGTACTACTTATTGTCAAACAATGGTTCATCAGTTTGGGCAAGTTTTTGAAAATGTACCATTGTTGCAAGAAGTTTGATTGCACACAGCATTAATGAAAAAGATAACAAAATTTTGATTGCTTGGAAAAAATTATTTGTTGATCATTATCCCCGTGGATTGGAAAGACTAAGTAGAACTCCGCATTGGTAAACCATTGACCAGCCAAACAGAGTAAATAATTTTTACAGATACGTACTTTGAATCGAAAAAATGAGTACATCATCTACAGTAGCACAGCTAGTTGCATAATCAAAAGCCGTTTTTATGTGTCAGAAAATAAATGTTTTTCGGAAGGGAATAAAAAAAGTGAATTAAAAATGCTACACTTAGTTGGTTTACAGTTATATTAAGTTCAATTTTTGTACAGTTATCATCAATACACAAACAATAATCTCTTGTATAATCTAAATGTACAATGCATTTCATTAAAGCCGAAATTAAATTTGAAATTTGTGTCAGAAAATAAATGTTTTCTGGAAGTGAATAAAAAAAGTAGAATTAAAAATGCTGCAGTTAGTTAATTGATAGTTGTATTAATTTTAAAAAAATTAACAGTTATCATCACTATACAAGCAATAATCTAAATGCATAATGTATTTCATTAAAGCCAAAATTAAATTTGTCTTAAAAAAAATTAGATTCTCAGATTCTATGGTTACAAAAATAGGGCAAAAAACACTTCGAGCAACGTTTTGATTTTTAATGGTACTCGTTTTTCTTGCGGGGATATGCTAAGGGAATTTTTGCAAATTGGAAATAAATATCATGGCATGCATATGTTTGGAATATTGTATGTCAACAAACATCGAATGCATTCTGCAAACAAAAGTGATAGCAATCATTTATAGTTTTTTATGATTGAACAGTGTAAAAACACATCATTAACCAATAAAATAATCACATACTGAGTACAAGGAAAGACAAAAACTGGGAAAAAAACATTATATTGTAAAGATGAGATGGACCAATAATGACAATTAATTCAATTTACATTGCTCAATTGTAAAAAAAGGGAAGGAAAGATATTCAATCGAATGTTATTTTTTTTAAGTGAGTCATGATTACGTTAAATACATCGATGCCTGCATACAATCTATTAAATGTGCTACAGCTTCTTCTTATCAATAGATTTTCAAGGTTATTAGTATTGCTTTTTGGAATATAAAATGTGTTCGGAGATCGAGTTAAAGGACATCTAAAAAAATTTTTTTTTTGTGATAGGTACGGACTATGAATAAATTATCAAGGTCTGTAATATCTCGAGTTCATAATGTTTTGAGGTTCATGGAGACATAGTTTTAATCATTTCGCGTGCAATGAGAAACATATTTCCAAAACATATAACCTAAAATACTAAAGACAGCTGTTTCAGTTGATTATATGTTATGTCTATATATTTTATTAATCTGCCAGATTCCGATAATCGGAATTCGGATATCGGTAACGAAATATGGGCGCCAAATAAAGCACGTGCTCCTAATTGGTCAGAGAATCCAAAAAGGGCGCTAAAAGGGCGTCGCAATAGGGTCCGACAGAATCGGAAAAGGAACGGTGGATATTATTTATCGCATATCCGGTGTCAAAGTAAACCGGCCATGCTAATGATGCGTAGGCCACAAGCCACGAACATCGATATGCTATCAAATTACGTTTGTCTATGCGTGAAGATGACATCTGCCGATTTTGGCACACACTATGGTCACGGGCTTAAACTACAATAATTATCATAGTAGGGTATATTCACTTTATTTTTGAACAATGATATTTGATTACACGCGCAGCTTTGTAAAAATACATGGCTCTTCCTGACTGTATTGCAATTATAATAAACATTTTATTTTCTTTCTAAACAATTTAGGCAGTGAATGAGCAACGAGACTTTAAGTGTTAATACAATCCTAACAGCCACTTTAAAATATATATATACATACGAGCGAATTAGAGGGCGCTAGTGTAGAATGTTGTCATCAAATGTCAAGAGCTGGAGGTATTGTCATTTTAGAGTATTTGATCATAATGACGTTTTAGCCAGTTCGAACCGTTTTGAAATGTGCAGTTAAAGATTGTTTTTTTAAACAATAATTATTTATAAAAATATTACACATTTTTAGTGCGATTATCAAAATCAGTAAAAATCGTATAAACATTAAATTTTCCACACATTTTTTACAGTATCCATAGTTGTGAAAATACCCTATTTGGGATGCGGATATGGGTACCATCGCCCCGGGAACCATTCATTAGATGACCAACACCTCTGACATAGGTCACCCCAAGTGGTTCGCGATGTTTGGTGACTTAGCAGGGGTGTCCGGGTTCATGGGGTGAGGTTTGTCCAGGCCACCTCAAATACCCTTTCCCTTTCCAGAATTTCCTCTCCTCCCTTTCCTTAAAAAAACTCTAATGTAAAAAAAAAATACATATCATTACATCGTGTTTAACGCTCGTACCGCGAAATTTGGGGGTTAAATATTATGAAAACCTTGTCCATTACGTGAAAAGAGATCTGTCTGAGAGGCTCTTTGAAGGATACCATGTAGTTAAGACCGTATTATTAATGAAGAAAACCGAAAAGAATGCAACCCCTTAAAGAGTAATGCTAAATATTAAGAAAGGGATGCCCAGATGATTTTGATACGTAGGATAGACAGAGAAAAGACTACCAGAAGACTTTATGACGAGCGAGTAGATGAAAGAAGAAGTCCTTCAGCATAGGATAAACGACGTTTTTCGCTTTTGTGATAATAATAATAATAATAATAATAATAATAATGTTTTTATTTAATTTCTAATACAATTACAAACATGTTATATTTAATACGTAAGAGAAATTACAGATACTTATTTAATATTTGTAAAACAATGAAGAAATATACTAAAAATAAAAAATAAATAAATTCAGAGATATTTAAATAAATTCAGGCAGTGGTGAAGATCGCGTCAATGAGAAGAGATTCTTTCAAGAATCAATAGAATTTCCCTTTTGAATCTTTCCTCACTGACGCAAAATATGTCGATATCCTGTGAGATTTTGTTCAGGAGCAATATACTCCTCCCCACCGGGAGAACCATTGGCAGGTTGGTTCTATAGGTAGGAAGATAGAATAATCTATGACGACGCTGTCTTAGATAGTCATCAGGAACATAAAGACTTATGCGTTCCAAAATAGCTGAATTCTCTATGGAGCCTCGCAATAGTCTAAAAAAGTGGGTAGCGGCATACCCCTCTCTTCTGAGCTGCAGGGAGTGAAATCCAAGCATGCCCAGAAGAAAGTTAGTTGGATAAAGCCACGGATAGAGTCCGTACTCCCTCATGTAAAGAAATCTCAAAAACTTTTTCTGAACCTTCTCTAACATGAGGGAGCACCCCGTCTCGTGAGGATTCCAAATAGCCGACCCACTCTCCAGCCTACTACGGACTAAAGAGAAGTATAATATTCTAAGAGTACGAGTATCCCGAAAAACCCTCACGGTCCGAATGACAAATCCTAACATTTTTAATGCAGATTGACATACCCCTTCGATATGAACACGAAACGTAAGTTTACTTTCATACACGATTCCAAGATCCTTTATAGTAGAAACACGTTTGAGATTATGACTGAGCATAGTATATCTGTGGTAGGTGAGACTAAATGCTCTGGTGAAAGACAGGACTACGCATTTTGAGATATTGAAATAAAGCTGATTTCGTAGGCTCCATTCAGAGATGTTATCAATGTCAGCTTGAAGATGTAGGCAATCTAAAATATTTCTAATTAGTAGAAATAATTTGAGATCGTCAGCGAAAAGGAGAAAGCGAGAAAAACGGATGACTTTTGCAATGTCATTAATGAAAATAGAGAAGAGAAGAGGCCCTAGGATTGACCCTTGGGGGACCCCAGAAAAAACAAGAAAATCAGCGGATTGAAAAATTCCGTGTGTGACAAATTGCTTCCGGTTTTTGAGATAACTTCCAAAAAACTTTAGCATACGTAGGGAGAAACCCATTAGGGCAAGTTTTGTTAGTAAGATATCGTGATTCACGGTATCAAAGGCTTTGGAGAAATCATTATACGAACAGTCTACTTGGTATCCACTATCTAGGGACCTAGCAACATAGTCAGTGAAAACCATCAGATTGGTTTCCGTAGATCTTCCTTTTCTGAAACCATGCTGTTCGGGGATAATATATGCGTCTATTTGAGGTACAATGAATTTATGGATTAGTTTTTCAAATAGTTTAGCAGGAGCTGAAAGTATGGCAACAGGTCTATAATTCTCGATTGACTTTTTGGAACCATTTTTAAAAATAGGACATATTTTTGAAATTTTCCATAATTCTGGAAAAGTGGAGGTACTAATAGCTAAATTAAATATAAAAGTTAAAGGTGCTTTGAGGAATTCAGCGCACCCTTTAATAAAGAATACGGGAACGAAGTCGGGGCCGATAGAGTGCGAGTTCTTCATTTGTCTTATGGCATTCATAACATCAGATTCCGTAAATATACATAAGTCAACGTTAGAGGCTCCTCTGGTATTAAATGCGGCAGCATTATTAATATCTAGAAGTGGAGGATCTCTACTGTAGACAGATTGAAAATGATCAGCAAACGCGTTTGCCACACCCGAGCCATGAAATTCCTGATCACCTTTCATCATGGTATCTTCAAGACCACCATCCTTCCGAAGGGTTTTTATGTAATGCCAGAACATCTTGGGATCGTGCATGATGTTACCTTCGATTTCAGACACGTAAGCTCGATAGGCCACTCGAACCTCGCGCCTAACTAATGCCCGGTAAAAACTAAAAAGATCGTATTCACTCTGAAGTCCTCCTGCCTTCCAACGCTTGTGAAGGGCATGCTTGATCTCTATATTCGAAATGACTTCTCTCGAAAACCACTTCGATATAAGTAATAGGAGGAATACAGTTTGACATTTAATAGTAGACAAAAAATGAGGGCGCTGTGTTCTTTTAAAATGTTTTAAATTGTATTACCTAGATGGCTCATATGACAAGGATTGTAATTAAAAAAAAAAACACGGTTGTCCAAGATCATATTTTCTACTGTAACAAAACGGTGTTAAGAAATTAGTGTTACGTCCGAAAGGAGATGTTTCAACATCATACTATCATACAATTTTACGGGAGTTTTTTTTTTCATCATTTGAACGCTTTGGAAAGGCGAATATTTTAAATTTCTTTAATTTATGTATCGAACTAACCATGTAATAAATGTTAGAAAAATAAAATGGAAACAAAATCAAATTCACTGATCGATTTTTAAATTTAAAAAAGGCGAAAAAAATTAATTATGATGTTCTGCGTTGTTTCTTTAAAATAAACTGTCAAATGCGAATACGTGAAAACATATGAAGGTGGAGAACACATTTCAAAGACGAAATTTGTAGCTTTGTGTTGACACAGTGATAAAATTTTGTAAAATAATAAATATCTACAAATAAATGCCAAGTTATACAAATCTTGTGAAGTTATTCGTAACTTGTAAATATTATTTCTTTGTAAAGCAAGGGATTTACGCCAATGAAGAGTCGTTTGGTTTTCTATCGGTTTAATTCAAAATCCAAAATAAAAAAAAATATTTATTGTACAAATAAAAATAAAACAAGAACAAAGGGTAAAGCTTAATGGCACATTATATTATCCTAAAAACAAATGAATATATATATATAAATAAGAATAAAAATACGTATTTATATATAAAATGAATAATTTTTATAATACAATATATTATAAAATTTTATTTCTCGATTTGTTTGATACTTGATATTTTGATATTTTTATAATATTATTTAAATCAATATTATGAAATTGGATTCTAGTATCTCTATAACAAAACTGTTATGCTGTTTTCATATTTTAAAAATATTTTTTCAATAACGTGTGTACATTGATCACAACATGCATGCATCTATATTGTTCTATTATTGCACTAGAATTGTATAATGATTGTTATTTATTGTCGTATTATATAATATCGTTTAACTAAACTCCTGCTGACATATTTGCAGTGGCTTAGCGGGTACAAGTTCCCTTTGCATGTAATTAATATTATAAAACAAAAAAATAAAAGAAGAAAGTTTAATCTAAGTGCGTTCAATCTATTTTATTTTATTTATTTTTGGGAAAATTAACAACAAATCCACAATTTATATATACAATAATAAAAATAATAAATCATGCAAATTATAATTTTTCTACTGATGATGATAAATGCTATGAGTAAAGTGTGACAATATACAGTTTTAATTCAGCTAGTTTATATCAGTCAGGGGAGTAGAGGATGTAGGGGAACATAGGAGTGGGATAAAGGTACGAAGGACTAGAGCAGATCGAAAAGTGGTTTAAGTTATCTAGTTTGAGAGCGGTCGTGTAATGGATTTTAATTCAATATCACGCACAGTTGAGTTAAGAATGTCAATGATTTTATGTTATTAATATAATTAAATAAAAATAAAAATATTTTATTAATTGATAAACTAAAGTTCTTAAAAACTTAAGACAAGATTTTTGTGCATAGCGCAAAGGGTAACAATTATTATTTTTATAAACAATAATTATTAATCTAAAACACTCATCCAAATTGAAAAACCTTCCGAGCAAAGATAAATGTCGCCGGCAGGACTCGAACCCGCACCCTTCTAATGTCCGGTTAGATGCTCTACCGTTGAGCTACGTCGGCTGCACAAAATCTTGTCTTAAGTTTTAAGAACTTTAGTTTATCAATTAATAAATATTTGACAAGTCAAAGCAATTTTCACCAATAAATGTAGACATAATTTGTCTCGACGCCATCTATTTGAGGGATTTAGCCTGTTACAACTCTCTCATATTAATAAAGTTGGTTGTTTACAGGTGAAAAATATAATAAAAACAGTAATTATTAGAATGGAACACTAGTATATTGATTAACTTGGCGGGTTTGCGATAAGCCGACGTAGCTCAGCGGTAGAGCATCTAACCGGACATTAGAAGGGTGCGGGTTCGAGTCCTGCCGGCGACATTTATCTTTGCTCGGAAGGTTTTTTCAATTTGGATGAGTGTTTTAGATTAATAATTATTGTTTATAAAAATAATAAAAATATTTTAATTTGATTCTATGTTTTCAAAGTATTATTTTTATGTGTAGTGACATTTATTCAGAAGGAATGTTTTTAGTGATGATTTAAATAGAAGTAGATAGTGTGTGTATTTGATATTACGTGGGAAGTTGTCATATACTTTAATTGCCATGCAGTAAGGTCTTTCTGAAATGCAGTTTTGTTGACTTGTGGTATTAGTAGGTTTTCTGTAAACTTTTCTGCCCATCCTTACAGAAAAATGGTCTCACATTTAGCTGACAAAAAATCATTCATCATTATCATTTGAAAGTTCAAAAATGCAAAACAAGTTTTTGTATTACAAACCATCTCTCAATGACACGACGCTTAGTAGAAGTTAAACATCCGTTTTTTTTTATTCATAAATAAGCTGTCGGCATGCGATGATTTTGATATTTTATAAATTATTGAGAACCAGGCGTCCCCTTTTGAGTAGTGAGTTCCATGTTTTTTCCTCCCATTTCGGCGTCCTTTGCATGTTGTATGTTTGACCCTTTGTTTTTTTGGCACCTTTTTTATAATTTGGGTCCAAACTCATTCACAAATTTATGTTGATACTGAAGGGTTTTGCAGACTTTACGGTACCTACTTCTTTAATCAATTATTATAGTAATATGAGAAAGTCACAAGACAAATAAAAATACATTTTTAGAGAATAATTTAATTACTTCTTTTAAAAGACACGTTTTCTTATTCATTTTAATAATTTAATTAAGCTGATAACTTTGCCTTTAATTTTTAAAACATTATTCCAATAGTTATTATTTATATGCCATTTTTTTAAAAAGAATTACTTAAATTTCGCATTTTTCTTTTTTAAAGTAAAAATATACATATTTCTAAACTCTATAAATTATGATGAACTGCATTGTTGCATTGAACGATTTCCAAATATAACAATTTTCATGACGCCAAACTCACCGTTCAAGTGGTTCAGATCGGTTAGTGGATGAGTTGGCATTGCGTCTGGGTACCACCCAGCCGTCGTGAGTTCAATTCCTCGATAGGCTAAATCCTCCATCACGACACAAGCAACTTCTTCAAAGTAATGGTAATAGGAGATTTTAAAATATTGTCAGGTTATTCATAACCTGGGAATGTTTGTCTTTCTTTAACAAAAAATATGTTTTTCGCTGTTTCAGAAAACGGATAGTTAAGATTACAGAAACAATTATTGTCTTTACTGGAAGGACAATATTAAGAAAAATTTTAAATTTTACAAGTAACAACAATAATGTATAAAGATGATTAAAAGGATCACACTTATTTGGCATTTAACCCCAGACGACTAATGATGATTTTTATACACAAGGACTAAATTAACTTGTCAAATTAACTAAGCACTACTATTAACCATTACAAAATTCATTTTTTGTTTCAAGCTTGTATGTTACTTTACAAAATAACTGTATATAAGGGATAAAAAATATAAATGTGTATTTATAGTATTTACTAAATAAAATTGACTAACCCTAAGGCTTTAACTTTCGAGATTAAAATAAGACATAAATCTCAAGAAAAAAAAATCCATTCTCTATAACTCACCTAAAAAGGTTCATTCTTTACAAAACATTAAAATTATTAAGCTGTGGTACATTTGACACATTTATTTATTTTGTTTTACTTATTTATATCTGTACAATATACAGTAACATTTTACCTAATATGTTTTTAAAAGTATAATAACGGTGCTATGGTATTTTGTAATGTGTTATGTAAGGTAGGTTTGAGAAGGTGATACTGTGGATGGAAAGTTATATGTGTCGGGACCACCTCATTAAGAGAATCTGCGCCGAGATGTTCACGTGGATATATTAGACGTGTTACAAGTATTGATGTGGATTGGTTAGTTTTGTTTTAATATTTTAGCTTTGCTATAATACCTTGTGTTCTGCGTCGACTGGACTAACAAGGGTGTCATATATAGAATATGGTGGCACTTTCCACTGTAGTGTGTAGGTCATTTAATGCAAGTCCTCATCGGCTGCACGAAATGCAAACTGTGGTAGTCGAAGTGACTAACACTAGTCTTTTAGGGTTAAATAGCATTAAATAATATAATATAGTTAGTTAGATACAATTACAACAGCACTGTAAAAAATAAGGAATAAAATATGATTCAATTAAAATCATTATTCAATTTGATCAACAAAAAAATGGACTCCCAAATTGAATACATCTTTCGTGGGTTACGAATCGATCTCAAACGAAATATTAATAAATAATAAAAATAAATCGTCCTAAATCCCAACAATTTATGAATATCATTCGTCATAAAAACCCAAACAAACCGTTTAATAGACGTTCCACTGTGTAAAAAGTACATATTAAATAAATACAAAAAAAAAACTCTAATGATTAACACTTTTTTGAACGCCGCGCTTGAATACGGGTGATCAGAGTTAATTCTTGAATTATTATTAATTTATTGTTGGAGCTTTGGCCCGTCCCGCGTTCAAAAGGACCCACCTTAAATAGCACCCATTTAATATTATTATGAAAGGAGCATTCATAATAATATCGGTTTTTAGACTCGGGTAAGAGGGGAAAGTATTTCAAATTTTTTTTTTAAATAAAACCGTATTTAATAAAATAATATAAAATGAAATAGTTCTGATTCTTAATACAGTTTTCGGTTACTGTTACAGAGGTACTACTAGCAGTGGAGTGCATTGCTCTACGGCCAAAGGTAGGATGTGTGTAGTTTTTCATTGCCGTGTATGAATGATTATTTAAGTTCTACTATCATATTAAGAGTCTATTTTCACTGTAACAAAACTGTACTACTTTATTATATCACTCAACCTATTTAATACTTGCTGATATATTGATATTTTTATGATATAAAGTAATGTATGTTGTGTAATTGGAGTCTGTATTACTATAACAAAACTGTTCTAAAATTTTTTTACATATCTTTCGTCAACTTGTGTACATTGATCACAACTTGCATGTACCAATCTTTTTTTCTATTATTGCGCGACTATTTGAGTGATTATTTGTAATTATTATTGTTTCATATAAAGGTTTTGTACTAAACTCCCGCTGATAACTTGCAGTGACTTAGCAGGTATAAATCAGGAAGAAATGATATTATACAATACATTTTCTTTAGTCAGTAGCCATACCTACAATAGATATTAGATATAAGTAACTAGTTACAAGTTTCAGTAGTTAGTTGCTAGCTACATTGGCGTGCATTGCTCTATGACCAAAGGTAGGTTGTGTGTAGTTGTTCAAGTTTGGGTATGAACTATCAATTAAATATTTGAAAATTACCTTTCCGCTGATTTTTGTGGCCAACTGAATAAACGAGCGTACAAGTTCCTCACCAATTCATGAAAAGAAAATGCATTTTGACAAACGATCTTTTAATTTCGTTTCATGGTTTGTTTTTCTTAGGGTAGGCACAGTTTTCCAGCCTTTATGGACTGCATGCCAATAGCTACTAGCTATATAAATATGAACTCTTAATTCTTGAAATGAATCCCACTTGAAGTCAAACCATATTTGTATTTACACTTGGAAATCAAATTATTATAACGTGTTTTACAGATGTTCCCACTTAATAATAAAAATATTAATAATATTTATTTATTTAAAACACACATTATTAGACAATAAAATAGGAACTAGGAACAAATCCCGTTTTGGGACAGTCAAATTGAGAAGTTTAGTTCATATGTGCCATCACACAAAAATAGAAGGAAAAGCTAGTATTGACATAGTATGGTAATATAATATATCAATAAAAGAGTATAATAATTAAGTATAAAGAGATTTGAAGAATATGACAAAAAAAAAGTGAACCAGATAATTTGAGTACATTATAATTTTTAACACAGAATAATAGTTAAGTTCAAAGATATAAGAAAACAAAATGGAGTAATCGTTTACGTATACCAGATCATTTGAGTATAGTATAATAGGTAAGTACTTATGAAGATATGAGAAAAACAAATATTATTGAGTAAACAAATATATATATATATATATATATATATATATACGTTGTTTATGTACTGGTTGGTGTTATGTACTTACTTAAGTGTAAAAAATACAATCGAAAAAATTCAAAGGATGTATAAAATCAATGATATAAATACCTCCTACGTATTTATTCGTCTGTATCTAATAACATTTATTGTTCCATTTACAAGTTATTGAAAATATCTGCAAGTACGTAAGAAGGTAAGTATATCGGTATCGTTTTAAAATCTTATGTATCTACCGTGCAATAATGAATTATTTTAACTATTTATGGTTAAACTAAAAGCGATACTTGCTCACAGATGGCGCTATTTCAAATATTTTAACAAAAAACTTCCAACTCGTGATCTTTTTTAAATAATTAGATGAACTGTTTGTTGACGTGTGTACATACGGAATATGAAACATAATAAATCTTTATTCTAAGCTTAAAGATTAAGTTCTTTAAGAAACTTGTAAAAATACTGTACATGTTAAATTTACAATAATATATTATATTTTTATAAGTTTCTTGAAGTACTTGAGCTTTAAATCAACGATAATGATTTCATATTCTGTGTGTACACTAGCAAACAAACAATTAATTTGAATATTTAAAAGCATTGCTTGTTGAAATCGTTTTTTTTTTACATTTAAATTAGCGTCACCTGTGAGGGTCTATTACGTTCCGTTTAGCTTTAAGGATACAACCTTTTTCATATGAGTCTTTGTACTAGAAAGCTGCGATGAAACCACCTTGCAATAAAAAGGATCTCGTTCATTAGGAGTGGCGAGAAGGCTGTAAACCGTGCGGTACCTACATATACCCACCTTACTACCTGCCCGGTACAGAAAGGTGGTAGTAGTCCATTGGATTCGCCGACACGTTGTGGGGTGACTTATTGGCGGGTTTAGGTAAGGTAGTTGTTACAAGGAGATTTGATATATTCAACTTAACGCTCTTACGAGTGATCAATCGAGTGTTTTGTTGAGCATTCGCTCTGTTTGCCTGTTTCCAAGGATATTTTATCGTTGAATATCCTAAATCGTCTATGAAGGTGCCTGCCCACTTTCATAGACAGTAAAATAGTAACCGCCCACTTTCATAGTCAATAAAGTAGTGCCCGCCCAAAAATAGACAATAAAATGGCATCAAAGTAAAATATTTCAATGTAAAATTGACAGAGATGAGTTAATATTGTATTTATTGTGAATACCCATAATTTGTTTTGAAAACTAATACATAAACTAACATTTTATACTTCAGAAACGTATGGACTAAAAATATGTTGAAAATAAAGTGTTAGCATTACTTTTGTAAATGCCGTGAGAGTACGTTGTTAGTTTCGTACATTTGACATTCGAAGTTTCTCTTCCGTGAAAAAATAGTCAAAACGCAGCTTATAATAAGTAAAATAAGTTACGTTCTCTGCTGAGCAAAACTTAATACACAAAAATCGATTTGCTGAATTGAACTCAAATTTGATCGAGAATTTCGTTGGGAAGAGCGTATTCGTGCATTTTAACAGTGTTGAGGCAAAATTTCGGCTCAGAAGTTGCTCAGTAGGGTTGGGAAGAACGGCCGTTTGGGCCATAGGTTCAATTTTGGACATTCTAAAGGGATATCAACTTGTGCAGCACGGAAAACACAACCGAAAATATAATTTTATGAACATTATTTTTTAATATTTATAATAACATGGTATTCATATAGTCCAGTTTTGTGTTATTTCACTTAATTAAATGGGTAAACAAAGATTAACTATGATCTTTTGTCCTAGATTTTTGCAACCCTATAGCAAATTTGTTCATCTGTAAAACACCTACGCTAAGTAAAGAATAATGTGCAGTACGTTAGTCTCTCCTAACTTGAATGACTTATTTGATTTCACATTTTTAATTACTTCTTAGAAGTGGGGCGCATTGCTCTATAATAAAAGGTAGGCTTTGTTTAATTTTTCAAGTTCGGGTAAGAAAATGACCATTGTATCACCTTTGACTGATTGTTGAATAAATGACCGTACATATACATTTTTGTGCATAATATGATTTTGAATATAATATTACTTTTGTTGGTCGTTTTTATTAGGTTAGGCACAGTTTTTCAGCCTTTGTGGACTGTACGCTTCTGTACTGCTTCTCAGTGGCAACCATAAATGGCGAAAAGCCGTTCCTACGATTAAAAAACGAACTAAATAAATAAATTAAATGATGATAGAAATATAAAAGAATTTAAAAAAAATGCATTTTCCATGAATTTGGTAAGGGATTTATTCGTACGCCCATTTATTCAGTCGACCAGAAAAATCAGCGGAAGATGGCAATAAAGCAGCTAATTTCAAATATTCAATGAAAAATTAGACACAGCCCAGCTTTGGTAATTGACAGTGATGGTTCACTCAGTGGGAATTTAATCGAATAAGGGGTAAAAAATTCCCCTCGATTGGATAAGAAAATACTTAGAATTTCTCCAGAATGTCACTGAAACCAGAAAATATTTCATCTAATGAGTGTAATGCACATTTTTTTTCAGCCTTGAAAATCCCGTAGATATATGAGAAAATATTATTTTTTTTCTCAGGTCCAAAGGAATCATTTTTCATGTACAACAACATCGTTTAAATTTTATCACAACCGAGCAACTATATAAAATTCGGCGATTCATTAAAACGTCTCGTCTAAAGAATATAATGGCAGAAGCTTAATTAATTTTAAAATATGCTAAAATCACGATTTACTTAAGAAATGTTCGTTTTTTATAGAAATGTCCAGATTTACGGCAACAAAAGTAACGTCTACAGTTTTTAATTTGTTTTCATAACAACTACACGATATCTACAGAAAACGGTCCGTTGAAACTTCCAAATACTGTTATGTACGTACACATTTGGGATTAATAAATCCCGCTCGCTTCGCACCTGGGCTGCTCGTAGATTTCCAAGGTTCGCACGTCTCCCGCTGTAACACCATAGTATGTTTTGTAAGTACGAACTGTTTCTTAGGACAGAAAGTCCTATACGTGCGGGGTTCATAACGCACGTATCGGATTCATTTCAGACTTGCTCTTGGGCAGCATTTGTGCTGTTAAAAATGTGGTTAAATTATAATACAAGTTAGTTTTCTTTTCTTATAATTTTTAAAGGAGTTCACTTCACAAACGCTCATTAGAGAAAACCGTCACTGATCATAGAGCCATGCACGTCCCTTCTTAGGTTATTAGTACGTATTATTGCGCACCGTTCACATCATAATGAAACTAAATAGCATAAAATATAATTTTCAGTGCATTGCTGTAGGATTGGTCATTGCCAATATTGTACCTGATAAAGTTCTTCATATGTACTAGGTAAATATATACACTAAATGTATATTTGTTTAGTTTTAATTTAAGCGAAATCGGTCGGTAATTAATTTAAAATATTTAATGTTTAATAAAAAAGTGTTTTTAAGTTATAAATAAATACATCTTAAATAAAATTAAACTGCGGCAAATTATTATATAAATTAGATCTCACCTAAATTGACACGATTTTGAAATATTTTCTATATATATGATATATATACAATAAAAGTTAATATTTCTCTTTCTAGACCCCAATAAATAATATTTGATTTTATTGTGTTGAAGCCGTTAAACACCGATCTGCCTTAAATGATTGTTCAAGGATTTTACACCCAAAGGGGTTATAGTCGAACCAAACTATAATGGTGCTATTGCCGAATGCGTTCCAAATTAAAGGTTTTTAAACCGTTTAAAAATCGTCAACTGCGGTGAAATCTGTAAAGTAAAACCTTACGTATTACACGTTT
Organism: Halesus radiatus; assembly: GCA_022606495.2. Lineage (NCBI taxonomy): Eukaryota > Metazoa > Arthropoda > Insecta > Trichoptera > Limnephilidae > Halesus > Halesus radiatus. Next base: position 21,698 of record JAHDVE020012290.1, on the reverse strand, counting down.
TTGATCAATCCAACGGTTCTGATAACATTTCCAAGTGGCATAAATATTATAAACGTGTACATTGGTATACTATCCCGCTACATTGGAGACTAGAAAGAAAAATAGTACCAGGAAGTCTACAGCAGTGATTTAAAATGATACGGATTTCTAAAAAAAAGGTATGACCAGGTCAAAACACTCGAAATGGGTAAAGTAAAGTTAGGCATAATAATGAATGGTAATAATAAAAAGTACAGGTTTCCCCAAAATGAGTATACCGATTACCAAGATTTTGACAATGCCGAAGGCATATAGCTCCAATCTTTCATTGTGAAAGCAACAACAACAAATAATTACCTTTTCCTGGCTTTGTAATAATAAACAAATTTGTATTCTTTTTGATTTTTTTAATTATAATTAATCCGTTACCATTAGAGGTACAATCAATTATATTCAATAAAAAAATGAAATAAATTATGCGAGTACCACACAGGAGTCCCAGCTGCTCCCAACCGGGGTATGTTGTGAGACTGAAAGTATCGAGGAAGTGAAGGAGATGGGCAAAAGGAAGGCGTAGAAGTACCTGGCTATTCATATCTGGTCACCAAATACTGTTAAAACAATTTCAAGCAACGCTTCGATTCTCAATGCCGGTTTTTTACCAGGGTGATACTGATAGTATCTAACATTCTGGAACGTACTACAAATATACTTTATATTTTTTTAAATGAATAAATTGTGAAATAACACAATTTAATCAAATAAAATATTTTTGCGCACGCTTGAACTCGAGACCTCCGGAATTGTAGCAAAGGATCGTAACCACTCAACCACGAAGGTTTCGTTGGTTTTCATTAAAAAAATATATTTTTCTAATATAGAAGCGTATATATATATTATGATTGTTAATTACATTTTGATCGCATAATCAGGTTTATAAATGTGAATATTTAAAAATTTTAATTCAAATTTCGAAGATATTTTAATAATTGTTTTATATTAAATTTGTCTTTATTACCTTTACTGGGTATTTATGTTCTTTAATCGTTTCTTCTGATGTTTTCCGGAAGGCTGCCGTATTTTTCCCTAGATATGTACTGTATATTGATGTTACGCAGGTGAGGTGTTACATTTATGTGGTGAGAATACGTGTTTTTGACGTGTGTGGCTTTGAGTTTAAAAAAAATCAGATTTTTTCGTTGTTGTTGAAAACAACAGGGAATTGCGAAGAATATGAGAATAAAATAATGATACTGTTTTCGGCAATTAACGTCAAATTTAGCGTGCCTACAGTAAGGTAACAAATCAATGTAACAAATAAATGACTAAAACTTTAAATATTTGAATTCCCTTAATTAAAAAATTAAAAAACTAATTTTAGCCTGTTCTTTTCGGATTTTTTTTTTACCCATAACGCCTGGTTGCATACATAATGCTTTTAGACAACGCTGGTACAAATATCTCTTCTATTACTCATAAACGACCTAGGAAAATATATACTGCAGCGCTACATAAATGTTCCTGGAAGGACGAGTGCATTTTTTTAGGGCACTTCTCCGCCACCGCATGGGAAGCCTTTGGTGCAGAGTACGCCAATCCAGGAATACTATCATTACTGCTACAGCTGCATGGATGGAGTCTCCCTCGATGGCTCTTTGGAGACGGGAGACCGTCAAATATCCACTGTACTTGTTCATTTTTTCTTCTTTTATGAATGAAATTATTTTGCATATTTGACTAATTAATATTTTTATTTATTTGTTTGTGTTATTATCGCTTATGGAACGTATTGCATTGCACTACCCCTGCATACCTTCTGAAATAAATAACTTAATATTATATACTTTAATGGAGCGGTTGTAAATATATTTTTTAGAAAATTTATTCATATTAATTCTAAGCTAAACATCTCCTCAAACTCCTTCACCTGAACATATCGGTGTGGATAAAAAAAAACACTAAAAGAACATAATGGCAGTTGGAAACCTCACATCTGGGCGGCCGGCGGGCCGGTTCATAGCCATACAGCCTCCAGTATACAGCCTCTAGCTATGGCCACACTGTACCGGCACTGTGTGGGTAGAGTCTTCTACCTCCCGACCAACAATTCAGCAGATCGCATTCAATTCAATTGCATTCAACTCAACTGGGTGATAATTTATCCAACAATTAAATTAATTTCTTTCAGGCGCGGTGAGAACCACAGAAGGCTCAACGGTTTTGAGTAGATAACCAAATGTTAAACTTTACTGAATATTTTTAACTGTTCCATAAAATAGGTGAAAACCGGTTTATTATATAAATAATTAATTGTTGAAGAAGGTGTTGTTTTAAAGTATAAATATATATATATAATTAATGCTACTAACTGGAGCCAGTACGACTATGGTATCCCACATGTTGTGAGGCTGTAAGGTATGGAGGTACCAAACACGGCTGAAGACATTTCAAGCAATGTTTTAATTCTGAATGGTGGTATCTCACCAGGGCGATACTGAGAGTAACTACTACTCTGGAACATGTCGCAAGTAAACTACATAGTATTTTATATGATTTTTTACTTATTTTTTTATTAAAAAGTATACAATACATTTCCATGCATTGCATTCCCAAGAGTTAAGAAACTCATTGTGGGATCACACGCAGAACATGCAGTACAGATTGTAGGAACAATATTTAAAATACATACAATACCATTCAAATGTGATGTAATATAATTTAATGAAATAAAATTTTCTTGCGCACGCCGGGATTCGAACCTGCATCCTTTGGATTCGTAGTCGAGGACCTTACCACTCGACCACTAATACAAACATCTACAAGAATAGATATACCAGGTTTAAATGTTGGTATAAAAAAAAAAAAAAAATGAGCCAACACTTCTTCGCAAATACACAATATTTAGTCCGATTAGATTAATTCCCTCCCCCCCTCCACATCACGCCCTAAAACTATGATTTTTAGGTTGTATTTATATATATATATTCATGTATTTGTTTTTTCTTCTATACTGTTTACAGGTATATAAATGAGATAAGTGAAAGTAATATAATAATATTCCTCACATAAAACATGATAGTGGAGTGCAAAATAATAAGTAATGGTATTAATTGGTTTAGTTCGTAATCTTTCGTGAACATCTCACTAGAAGAGCCTGTGCTGAGGTGTTCGCGTATTATAGAAGGTCCTAATATTATATAGATATAATACAAGTGAAGATAAAAGAAAAGGATACTATTTGAAACTAGCTCAATGAAGCTGTGAATGTTTAGACTTACTGAATTAAATACTTCATTTTTGTGAAAGCAATACGGACACGTGCTTGGTTTGTCAGTCGAAAACTACGAAAAATCTTTTTATACTTAAAAACTATAGACCAAAAAAAAAAAAATAAACAATTATTTTTATAAACAATAATTATTAGCCTGAAACACTCATACAAATTGAAAAAAAAACCTTTCCGAGCAAAGATAAATGTCGCCGACAGGACTCGAACCTGCACCCTTCTGATGTCCGGTCAGATGCTCTAATTTAAATTTAATTCTAATTTAAATTTATTCTTATTTAATTTTAACGCCATCTATTTGAGGGATTTAGCCGTTACAAGCCTTTCTCATACTAATAAAGTTGGTTGTTTACAGGTGAAAATATAATAAAAACAGTAATATAATAAAAACAGTAATTATTGAATGAAACACTAGTATATATTGATTAACTTGGCGGGTTTGCGATAAGCCGACGTAGCTCAACAGTAGAGCATCTGACCGGACATCAGAAGGGTGCAGGTTCGAGTCCTGTCGGCGACATTTATCTTTGCTCGGAAAGGTTTTTTTCAATTTGGATGAGTGTTTCAGGCTAATAATTATTGTTTATAAAAATAATTGTTACCCTTTGCGCTATGCACAAAAATCTTGTCTTAAGTTTTTAAGAACTTTAGTTTATCAATTAATAAAAAATAAACGATTAAACAATTTAGAAGAAAAAAAAGTTAATTTGTAAGCATTTTAAAATTTTACTTATTTATATATGAAAAAGAGTGAAAAAAAATAGGACCAAAAAAAACATGGTTTTCCACAAAGTAAAAGAAAAAAACGTTAAAACATCTAGATTTTCTACAAAACGTTTGAGGATCTCCGTTGCAAATCTTCTTGTAACACACGACGATACGCAGCAATTAGATGAAAGGTCTCAGACCATTTTACTGGGGGGTGATTGATGATTTAGTGTCCAGCATCCAGTCTCCAGTCTCCCGGAGAATGTATGTATTGATGATTCAATACCCGCCATAACCATCGCGGCGGTGGCGGCCAATCAAAATAGTACCCGCAACATTGAAAAAAATGCCTCTCATTGGGCATTTTGTGTAGCCCTCTGTGGTTACAAAATATTGTAATTTTATGCGCCACAGGCAAAGTTTTAAAGAAAAATGAAGATGAGGCCAGTTATAAGCCTTTTGCTCAAATACCATCAGTAAAATTTCCCTTAATTTTGCTGTGGAACTAAATGTGAACGTGAACTGGTAGCGGAAATGAGCCCCTTGAGGTATTTGTTTGTCTGACGAGTGTTGGAATTTTGTACTATAATAACTCTATCACTACTTCTATAATATTGTAACCTAATATAACCTCTGCCTGTCACTAAATTGTAAAACAATGGTCAACGAGAATGGTCAATAAATATGCATCTCATTTACAAGTGTTTCTGTTTTACACCACAATACGACAACGAGTAAGGAAAATAATGTTATATTTTTAAACATATTTATAGGCAGATTCAATTATGTTATTTATTGTTTTGGAATATTTATAGATTGTTAACATTATCGTATTTATAAAATAGACATTGGGAAGTGCGTAAGTGTTTATAATCCAGTTAAAAATGTTCGTGGGATTCATAGTTTTTGGTTTTATTATTATTATTCACTTGATAGAGATGATAAATAATAAATAAAAAAAAAATAACGTAGAGCATAATGTAACATACAGTAAAAGAAGAAAAAAACGATTAAAAGTAAATCATGAAACATTTCTAATAACACAACGAGGTACAATATAATATATAGAAAGAGAAGAAAAAATAAATAAAGCAAGTTAAAGTATTTCTGATAACACAACCATTTTCGATGAAGTGATAGAAGATGGCTGATTTGCTTTTTAAAATAGGTGAGTCCGTTTATATAGAGGTCAATACCGTCACATACTATATCATTGTACAATCTACACATTCGAGACATTGGATTGAAATTGGCAATATTGTTATAAAATGATTCTAGATAAAATGTTTGATGCCTCCGTAAGTAGCGTCTATTGGGAACTTTTACGTGAATATTTCTCAGACAGTGAGTGGTTTGGAGCTTGTTGTGAATAATTTTGTATAGATATATTAAGTCAGTATACTGTCTTTTTTTCCAAGGTAATAAAATAAAAGTATTTACGTCGTTCCTCGTAAGGCATTTAATCCACATTTGAAAGATAACAGTCCTAGGAAATTTAAAAAAAGAGAGGGATGCTTTTATGATTTGGGTATGTAAAACAAATAAAGGGAGAAATGGGTGTCAGGTCATGCTAGTAGATGAAAGAAGTTATTGAAGCTACAAGAAGATATGATTGGAGACATGAAAATTTCTTCTTTACCAAAAATAAAATCCAGGTTCGTAACGCAAGTTTTTGTAATTTTTCACGCGATATTCTGGTAATTAAATAAAAAATACTATTCCACGTTATAAATATTTCTTTGTTTATGGTTTTGACAAACTTGAATTAAAATAAAATATAATGCAGCTAACTTCAAATCAAAAACGCCGCATAATGTCTTTCTTAAAAAAAATCAATTTTTTGCTGCAAAAACATAGAATCACCTTTGTTGCATACAACCGCTTTATTAGAAAAATAACAGCGCATTTCCCAAAAGAAACGCGAAATTTAAAAAAAAAAGCACTTTTTCTAAAAAAATAACTCGAAATTTTGAGGAAATACACGATAAATCAAATACTTAAGCCGGGCAGAGCCAGAAAAACAGATGAATGGTTGCATTTGTTTATGAATGAACATTTTTGATATTTCTTCTGTGCAAGAATAACGTGGTTGTAAATCAATTAGTTACCTTCGATATACTTAACTATGTGTCACCTTTTTCAACAAATAATATACTAAACGTAAATAAAATAAATAAAAAAATAACCTTAACACCGTGCGCATATTTCTTTTCCCGAGAACTGCTAATGTTTTGTCTGTGGCATCTCATTATAGTTTTATAGTATACCTAGTTAATCTTTTTATGTCGAAACAGCGCGATTACCCCCAGTCGTCAGTACGCCCACAAGCAAAGCCTCGAGCCGCTGTGCCAGTCCGCCCCTGTCGTCCCATACCGCCGGCGGGCAATCAAACCGTTAAAAAGCTAATGATGAGCTGGCGATTAAATTGACAAGCGTCAATTAAACGACCTGCTCACGTCAAAATAAACCACCTCAAAAAGTAATGGCCGTAATTAACTCGATACACCGACCGGAGAACTACATCTAATAACAAAAGTTGATTAAGTTTCATTGAGTTTAATCTGTGAGCAATTAATCCGCCTAAAAATTACATAATAACTTATAAAATATCGGCTGCTTTCACAAATTATCACAAGACGAATGCTAACGTAAAAAAAATCACCTCTAGCGGAATAGCTATAAATTAAGTCTTAGTTGTAAGTTGTGTGTTGATGGTAACAAATATGATGGTGTCCTTTATTGTATATCTTCTTGATATCTGCTGTATTGACGCTTTTTTGCTATTTCTTAAAAAAATCCTCGGATTAGGGATTCTGTAGCCTCACTGGCTAGATGCAGTTAAACATATTAAAAATGCGGAAAAATTCGTAAAAATTTCTACCATTGAAACAGTAGTCTTTCATTACGTCACAACCGAGAGAGATCTTTCACTCCTCTTTATTTATAACTTTAAAAGGCATTGATTACCGTAAAATATGTCATACAGAAATTCAAACCTCCACTCAATTACACAAACCGGACAACTCAATGTTATCTCCAAGAAGCCAGTGAATCTAGGCTTATTACTCCCTCGCGTGAGAATTAATTACCCAATCAGCATCGGCCGCCGCACCAGCAGTCAGGTACCCGAACCACTGCTCCTCCTAACTGCCCACGGACCAATTAAGGCGCGAGGAGGGTGGCCATGTGACAGCTTCATTAGTTGCCCGAGCTGCCAGTTGCCATGGTTACTGGCAGTTGAGGAAATCGGGACATAGCTGAATTGACGGATGCTGATTGACATGAATCAGTTGTAACGTTGGTATTATTTTATATATTTAATGTTTTGACACTCGTTTGTTTTAACTAACTAACTAACTAATTAACTAACTAACTAACTAACTAACTGACTAACTAACTAACCAACTCACTCACTAACTAACTAACTGATTAACTAACTCACTAACTAACTAACTCACTAACTAACTAAATAACTAACTAACTAACTAACTAACTAACTAACTAACTACTCATGGGCCGTTTATTCACATCCATACGTCGTATCATACATACTATTCTGTTATTCTGACTTGACATGTCCCGACACAAGTATTTGGATCGTGTCATGTCATCCTTAGGCGTCCTCGACTTCTTCTACCATTCACATAAGCGTCATATATTCTTCTTACACTACCTTCTTCGTTCATCCGCTCTATATGCCCAAATCATCTTAGCGTTCCTTTCTTAATCTTGCTCATTACGACCATTCATTTTTTGCGAATTTAAACACTGTCATACACGGTTTTAGCACACATACGCCTCAGGGATCTCATTTCTAGAGCATTCACTCGACTTTCATCCTTCCTCTGCCAGTTCTATGCATCACTACCATACATCGGGGTTGGTATCAGCACTCCATTGTGGACTTGTCTTCATCAAACACAAAATTTACATTGTCAATTTGACGACCTTAATATTTTTGAAGTTTTTTTACGCTAATCGGAGTAGACGTATCAGGTAGGAATAGATGTCTGTTTATTTGGGTTTTATGCATCAACCCTCTCTCTACTAAAAATACCAATTTCACCTAATATTACGTGTTAGCAGTGGTTTGCACTTCATAACGGTTGAAAAACTGTACCTACCCTAAGAACGATGAACCATAAAAAGAAATTAATTAAATTAATGTTAAAAAAAAAATGTTTTCTGATCAAAATTAATTTTTACATGAATTTGGAAAGGAATTTGTATGATCAATTATTCAGTTGGCCACAACAATCAGCGGAAGATGATAGTAAATTTATTCATTTTCAAACATTCTATACACAATTCATATCCGAAATTGAAAACTATACACAGCCAGCCTTTGGTCATACAGCAATGCACACCATTCGTGATTAGACAATTAAAAATAATTTGTCATCAAAAGAGTAATATTCAGTTGCATACCCAATTTACATGGCGAAGCTAGCCGTTAGTACCCACCTAAAGCGATTAACAGAAAAAATTGAAACTTTTTATAGTCCGCGACATTGTAAATAACTATAAATATTTGTAACTGTAAATAATTATTATCGAAAATCTCAAATAAAATAATGTTTCAAATAAATACTTACTCTTTTTCTACCTTTTCTTCTAATAAATATAATATCAATGACAAATAGGATTTAAACAATACTGCAATATCGTGCAATGTGCAGTGTTTTCTAATATTGTCTCCTTTGCGTACAAAATCATATCTTCTAAAGCGAAAACTTTAATCTGGAGTGACCGACCTGTTCCTGTTTGTACATAATAAGATAAACCCAAGCAAGTAGTATTTGAACAGCGCCCTTGAGGCGATTTTTCACAAAAACGGTGTTATACAAGTCATCCAAATATTATTATTACCACCAATATATGGTAAAAAAATAATGGGTAGGTTACTTTGCTTCCGATTCTACCAATTTCAGCTGATCAAGTGTCGCAGCAAATAACTCACACCCAGCGTGGATGTACATAGATGCACAAACTTTGTAAAAGTGTTAGTAGGAATCCTCACAAATACGACACCACCACTTATTTTATATATGAAACTAAGTGATACTAAGTGATTTTGTACCAATAACGCTGCCTACACATTTTTTGTCACCTCTGGTTTCCTCAGAAAATTGCTTAGTTTTCTGAAGCGTTTTTGTTGTCGCGTGTCGTGGCGACACTGTAGAATTAATTACCTAGAAACGATAGCAAAAAGCTAAATTGTTGGAAGCTGTACTCGTATATGGTCATAATGAGTTAATGGTAGAATCCAGAGAAATTGATCCGATTAGAAAAACTAATCTCATGTGTTTCGATGATAATGACAAGTATTGTACCTACATACGTTATTTCTTAGAAGAGAAAAAAAAATATGCTCAGTCTTTGTGAGCTTTAAGTTTCTGAGAAGATAAAACTTATCAATTAGAGAAGGTTGATTTGCACTTACGTAGGTAAATTATTTTTTATTTAATGTAATTTATTCCACACAGGATAGCAATGTCACCCTGGGAAATACCGTGAGGAGGGCATTTTTAAGCAAAGGATTGAGTGAACCTTGGTTTTGAAGACACCCTTGTTATATGAGCGAGGATACGCGAAGGCCGGAAAATTTTCAATACTGTATTTAATAACTTAATTTGATTTTCTAAATAACACACCAAACTAGGCACATGTCCGTATTATGGTTATCGAACAAAAATGGTAATAAAAATATTTATTTTTTTATATTTCTTGGGCATTAACCATGTAAAAATTTCTAGACATTTTGCTTTGAAGAGTTTTATTCATAATTTACATTTGTTAATTAATTTTATTTATTTGCTACCGATTTCGACACACCCGTGTCATTCCCTAGCGTTCTTAAAACGAACATAAATTATACAAGTAAAGAAATGATTACATCTTATTAGGATGAGGGTTGTGGAAGTGGGAGAGGTGATTTGGAGGAAGGGGGGACGGTGGGAGGAGTCAAAATAACAAGGAAACATGGTTAACAAAGGTGATTTACAGGGTGTTATTATTTTGTTTACTAAAATAATTTTTTATTTCATTTTCCAACGCGCACAGCATAAATGAATGTTCGTTCCAAAACTGTGATATTACTTTATAAAATAATTTAGCCCGTGAAAATAAGATTATTGTAACATTTGCAAAATTAATAAAATAAGATACTTTAACTTCTTGGATGGTATATTACGAACACAATGTTCACTACCTATTACAATGTTTAGAAATACAATAATTTGATATTTTTCTTTATACTTATTTTACATCTAGGTATACTTCTTTGCAGTAGTTTGATGTTTTATGTATTACTTTTCAGTTTATAATTAAATTAAGATTTTTATAAATGACACGATGATGCAACTTTCTTTGTTCTCATTTGTTTATACAATCCATGGGATTTGTTTATAATATCATAGTAAATATGTATCTACACATGTCCTGAGCGATACATTTTTTCTTATTTTGTTTCTAAATGATTTAGAATATTTTTTGTCCGTTAGTGAAATAAATGGCGTGACAACTGCTTTGCGGACTTAGGTCACTGGGAAGGTTCACCAGTACCATTTAGGAAAGAGACCAGTGAGGGTCTAGTAACAAGTAGTATCTTAGGAGAGGAGGTGGGTAGTAACCCAGAAAGAAGCTGTTGTCATTTACTGTAAAAAATTGATCCATTACAAACTCCTACATAAGGTCAATTCAAGAGTGTTTTCCTGCTTTCATCGGTTATCGTATTGAGATAGCAGAAACAGCAAATGAATCAAGTGTTTGCTAAAACGGAGTTATGTCTCCTTCTATCGTGATGGTCAGTTTGTACGTTGTTATTTGGCTGGTATCTACCCACCAATCGACTTAATATTTTTTTAAATTAGGATACATCGTATATTTCAATAGGTGTTGCAAAATAGATTTTTTTTAACATATAGGTTCTTTTTACTTGACGTGATCAATAGCAAGTAAAAAGTCTCAGTCTACTTAAGAATGTGTAATATTTTATTAAAAATTAAGATATTTTTATTGTGTTTTTTTTATTACACTCGAAAATGTTTTTTAAAAATACTAAAATATGACGAAAAAAATATCAAAATGCGCCAAAATTCAAGCTACTCCAGGAGCCATTTAGATCAGGGCTGGGACTGGAGGCGTTCAACCACACATCTTCCCCCTATAAAAATCCCATCTTTCACATTTCTCCACAAAATAATTCATTCCCATAATTTCTCTTTACATTTCCAACCTAACTAACCGCCGCCTTCTTAAAAAGCTACGACTCGAGTGAGCAAAGCACAGGTAGTACAGCCTCCAGTGTACAGCCTCCTTATAGAGTTGTCAGTACGCGAGTAACTTAATGAGATAATTAACAAGATGCTGCAGTACCTACCTTTAATCGTACCTCCTAGTTAGCGCAAGTAAGTTGACTGGCTGTGCAGGTAGAGCAGTTGACCCAACAAGTTATGGGGTTTGTTTGAAAGCAGACTCAAATGCTCCCAAATCTCACCTTTTTTTGCTTATTTAAAGTATATTCCAGTTCAGTGGGAAATCGAAAACCACCTTTTTTGCGACATTATTTAACATTAGGAGTTTACCTGTACTATAAGTGTACGAAAGTATTCTAAATGAAATTGGCTGAATTTACAAATCGAATCTATAATTTGAATTTCTGAACATGTTGGCATCATGTGTAACGACATTGTGGATTCCTTGGCCACACAAGGAGCGTCCAACTCTATCATTACCCTCATAAACCACATCTCCTTATCTGACATTTTTTCCATCCTTAAAGAGAAATCCCCCAAAGTTTGGGCAGAGTGTTAGCACATTGCTAGTAAATCCTTGGGAGCCTTCTATGTCTCAATTCAGAGGGCCATCCTATCAAAACTGTTGTTTCAACAATCCTCCATTTTTTCATAAAAGACATTTTCGTTCCCTCTCACCTTTTTAAAATTCACGTGCTTGACTTCCCAGATTGTACATTCTGTGTTCTAGATAGCTCCATGTAATTTTGAAATTTGACCATTTAAATAACTAACATTCGTAGATAAATTCGCCTCCCCCCTCTTCACATCTTGAAGGATAAAATCCAAAAAAATAAGAAACAGAAAGAAACCGAATGGTTAATGATAAATATCATAAAAATGGAATATGAGAAAGATCAGGGCGTATGGATATTAAAAATGATACCCGAACCAAAATGAATTGGTTCCTGAAAACATTTGACAAGAAAAAATGCATTATCTCGTATTTAAAAGAATGCAATAAGCATTGGTTCTTACTCTTTGTTGGTCTAAATCGAGCAAATTTGTCTTCCAGCAAGTTTGCATAAACAGATTGGATAACTTTACTGAGATCATTTTTAAACAAAAAAAAATAGGACAATTAAAGATATTTTAGATAAGGACTTGCCCAGAATTTATTATTGACATTAAATCAGCTATTTGAATATTTACGAAAATACGTATGTCACATATTAGACTGACTGTTTAAAAAAACTAATAATTAATCAATTATAATATTTCTCGTAGCCTTTGTTGTAGGGTGATATATGAGTTTGTAACGTGTGAATGTATTTAAGTTAAAACAGTAGTTTTGTCAAAAACTATATGCTCAACAATGTATTTGCGTACGGCGCGGTACATGTAGTTGGGTTCTTAAGTTTCAACTAGAAACTTCTAACGCGTGCCTTTCTGGCTCCCTATGATATAACCAAATTACATCAATGGGAATTTGGGATTTGAATTTTGCGCTCCATATTATTTTTAAGTGAAGCGCGCCAGGCAATTTAATGGGGAAGTGTGTTATGAAATTATTCATAGGTGGGATAAAATTGTCATGTTTATTTGTAAACACTAAATATAGTAGTGGTATGTCGATGACTGAAAGTAATAATTTTATCTAAGTGAAAAAAAAAGCATCAGATCAATAAATAAAATAAACACTAACTTCACATAAGAGGGCCTGAGGAGAATAATTTACCTGAAAACATATATTATCTTTGAGGATGCTTTGTGGAAGGATTTTTAAAGAAAGGAAGGAGAGAAACTTCTGGGAAGGAAAAAATATGAAACTAGGGTAGGAATCTAGAGTTCAGTATATCTAGGAGTGACAGATGTTTGTCTCCATTCTTCCCACTGTGGTGTAAGGTGATGGGTCGAGAGAGTCCGGCTGGAGAGGTCAAGGGATCTCCATCACCCGGTTTCTCCCGATCTGACCCACCACGCCACGAGCCTCACCCAATGAACACGGGCACCTCTGCTAAGTTACCAAACGAATCGCAGCACTCGGGGAAATCTATCATGGAGTTGTTGGTTACCCAATGATTGATAACAGTCGCTTTACTTACTTACTTTAAAAAAAAAATGCTTATCGGTATTCTATAAATTTTCTACATATTACTATGATTCAATTTAATAGTTGCGGAGAAACTAATCGAACTTCTGAAGTCGAAAATATACCTTAATAATGAAACAAAATTCATACATTTTTAAAAATGCGCCCTTTGAAGCACCACTCCTAACTTACTATCGCATATCAATATTAGAAGAAAACTGTCAATATAGAATAAATAAAAAAATAAAAAAAACACGATTACCACTTCCAACAATACCAGGTGTTTTGGTTTCATAGTGATTTCTTGTCGAGTTTTAAAACAGTTCGTTTTATAAATATTTTTCTTCCACAATACATTTATGACTGAATATTATTTGTACTTTCGTACGGTTCAGAAAGTGATAATCTGCAATAATAATAATAATAACAATAATCCCTTTTTTTCCTTTCAGAAAATTCAACCTTACAGACTCCGCCACGTCTTTTGTGTATAGTACAGAGCTTAGCGTTCGTGTGGGTGCTTAGAAATCAGAGTTCTCAGTTTTGAATGCAGACGCAATCTGTGAATTCATTAATTACTCTGTATAATTCTACCAGATTAATTCAACCGGAGGAAGACAGGTGAAATAAAACAACTTCATTACTTTGTGATCCAATTGTATTGATTTGGAAACATTGAGTTCTCGGTTTCTTTTATATTATGGGATTTATTTTTACGACTTCTGAGCATGAATGTAAAGTTATTTCTGTTTTTGGAAATGTTTGATGCTGTATGCGTGCATACGACCTTTTTCAAAGTTGTTATTCGACTTCAGGAAAGAAAATTCAAGCGAAAATGAAAAAAGAATTTGAAATAAAATCATACTAAATATCATCCTAATATCATAAATAATATTATACTAATATCATAAATAACGAAGAGATAACCATCTCTTTACATTAAAATAAATCATACCAAGTAACATACTAAAATCATAAATAATATCATACTCATATCATAAATAGTTTCAATTTGTACTTTGAAATATAATCATACTAAGTATCATACTATATCATCCTATAATCATAAATAATATCATACTAATATCATAAATAATTTCACACAAATATCATAAATAATATCATACTAATATCATAAATAATATACTAATATAAAAAAATAATATCATACTAACATCATAAATAATATCATACTAACATCATAAATAATATCATACTAACATCATAAATAATATCATACTTTTCTCTCAATTTAACATGTATGAAAACTTAGATCAAGCCGTATTTAGTTTTGATAATTTAACTGCATCTCTTTATATAGTCTATAAATAATGTGTAATGATAGCCTGTCCAAAAAAAAAATCTAATAGATGTAATATAGGAATAATGTAAGAATAGGAAGTAAGATTTGTACAGCGCCCTTGAGGTGATTTTTCACAAAAACGGCGCTATAAAAATCATCCGATTATTATTATTAATATCATAAACAAGTCGTTTCAACGTGGCCTAACCACAGTTTAAAAATACTCGCAGAAATAATAATAACATTATTAAATTTGATTTACATTAAATAAAACATAAAAATTAAATGTAATTCGACGAATTAAACACAAAAACAATTTATGGTGATCTTATTTATTATTTACCGATTTACGCCCTTAGGGCTTTTACATAAACAATTAAATAAATGTATTATAGATTTTTAAATAAAGAGAAAAGAAAAGATAAGAAAATGAAAAAAAAAGTATTAGTACCTACAGTGAATAGCAAAACTCGACATTAAAAGAAAAGGTTAAAAAATATGAAAATCAACATCGACAGTGAGTTAAGATGTGAGTTTTTTAAGAAAATTATAGTAAATGAAATTCAATAATATTATTATTAAATTCTGCTAGTATTTTAGTTTGAAAATGGCTCTAAACGCCGAAACAGCTGTCACAATAATAAAAACGAAAAAACTTGCAGAACTTATTAATAACATTTTTTATTTTGTTTTACTTTATCTTAAAAAAATATAATTAAACGGAGTTCTACGAATTAAACCTAATAAAAATGATTAATTAAATTATTTAAGTGGTTTGTAAAAGGATGATGATATGAAATTTAAAATAGCAATAATATATACTCGTATGTACGTAGAAACACAATACAACACAATGGTTCGTGTTATTTTGTGATACAAATTGTTAAAAATAATTAGATTTACATTTTAATATGGAATTAATGAAAATATCAAGAGAATTGAATTCATTTCCGAGCCTAATACAACCTTTAGACTGGGAAATAATGAAATAGTTTGTTTTCGAAGATTTAACATAGAATAACTCTGGAAGTCTCGTGTTATAATTAGATTCTCGGGACGTTATGAGTTTTGTTAAGTCAGGTGCATCTTAACGGACGTGTGAAGGTATAATTAATTTTAAAATAGCACTTTCTGCAACACATCGTTTATAATTTTATATAATTTTTCAATTTGTGTCAATGTGTGACTTGTGATTTATTGCACGTCACTTATCACCATTCTTACATAACAATACCCAGAGACACGTATGTTTTGCATCTAAAAATAGCTAACTTAACACATTTTTATGATATTCTTAGCATCTATTAGGATATTTTACATACGTATTTAGCGTATTTGCGAATTTTGGCATTTAAGAAAAATGCTAAAAATAAGTGACTCTAATAATAACCAACCGTTTGTCGTTACGCTATTATTTGTATCCAATCTAGCACTTTTACGTTGAAAATCAAATAAAAAAAAATCAATAGGTATATATGCCGCGACTTATCTTGATTGAATGTTCCTTCTTTTAAGGACTTATTTGTGAAAAATTCAATTATACACAACATAAAAGAAAAAAATATATTTATTAATTCATTACGGAAAATCGTACTAGCCTTAAATACATATTCTCATACCAAAAACTTAACACTTCTTTTGCACAATACCAATTTTTTAAAATAATTTGCTGGAAGTAATCAGAAGCATTACTGACAAAATTCAAATGTTGAAGTCTATCTAGAAATATTTTAAAGGCATTCTTAATAAAATAAAATAAAAACAGGTACCACTTAAGTTAGTCATGTAAAATACCATTTATTCCCCACAACAATAAAAAATTTCTAAATATACACATATTATGTATTTCTTTTTAATTACATTATGTTTGTTACGATGCAATATACGTACACTTAATACAAATGTCTCTAGACTCCACGTTTATTTTTTCATAATCAAACTTCAATGTACTTAAGACTACACATAATAATGCACAGGCTACGAATCCGAAGGTCGCGGGTTGAAATCTCGGCGTGGGCAAGTAAATTTTATTTAATTAATTTGTGCTGTTTCACAATTAATTATTTAAAAAATAATATAGAGTATATTTGCGCACGTTCCAGAGTGGAAGACACTCTCAGTATCGCCCTGGTGAAATACCACCATTCAGAATTGAAACGTTGCTTGAAATGGCTTTTAGCCGTATTTGATGACCAGATCTGAATAGCCAGGTATTTTCCCACCTGCCTCTTCCCCTTCTCCTTCCCTTCCCCAATACCTTTAGCCTCACAGCATTTCCGAATTGGGGATGACATAACCTCACTGGCTCCAAACGGTTCGGATTAATGTACACTCCTCTTCCATCCACAAGCAAATGCTTTTAATGGAAGAATAGTATTAAATTAAGTTATCTGAAATGTTAACTACATTATTAAAATTCATGTACCCATATAAGTCATTAATAACAAAAAATAAAAATCACTTTTCCGACTAGTAACTTTCCTTTTCTCTATATTTTTAAAAGTAAGACAAACATTCTTGGGATACGAACAACCTGAAAACATTTGAAAATCTACTAAATGGAAGATGTTGCTTGTGTCGTGATGGAGGACTTAGCCAGACGAGGAATTAAACTCACGATGCCTTGGTGGGATTCAAACGCGATGTCAACTCAGACATTAACTAATCATCATTATCACATCGTTTTTTCTGGGGGTAGGCAGAGAGGATGGATAATACTTATTGCATCATTCACATCCATCCATCCATCGTCTGAAACATACTTACAAACTCTTCTGTTATTACGTCTATTGACAACAATCAAGAATTAATTTCCCTGATCGTTCAATGTCTGATGACACCATGTGCAAGTCACTTCCGTGATACTGTGGTACGGTACCAGGTTTAAAACTAAATTTACGTGATTTTTGTTCAAGGTGGAATAAAATAGGTAGAAGACGTTCCGCAAAGGATAGAGGCACGTCGAAGAGCTTATTTATTAATTAGAAACAATGATAGTATTATTACGGAATGTTTTTTAAGAGTAAAATATTTATTACTTTTTGTTTTGGAAAAAAGAGAAACATTCCCGGGCAACAAATCACCTGAGCATATATGAAAATCACAATAAGAGTAAGATGCTGCTTGTGTCATGACCGAGGAATTGAACTCATGACGCCTGGGTGTGACCCAGTTAGCTAGCTCAGCTACTGATAGGTCAATAAATACGTATTTTTTAAAAATACATATAGGGTTAGCATTTAACAAATTCAATTTAGATATATTACCCTTTTCAAACATATTAAAAAAAAAAAATTGGCAGATTAACCACGTCTCAGGAGGACTACAAGAGTGGATCAACCGCTTCAACGAAAAGTGAGGATCAACACCTCAAAAATAGAAGTAATGATTATAGAACAAGACCAAACTCAGTGTAACATCTTCGCCAACTGGACACAGTTGAAACAGGTTGACCAATTTAAATACTTTGGTGTCGAATTCTCAAGCGATGGCCGGCAAGACGGAGAAATTAAACAAGGTGTGGCAAGTGGTATTGTATGCAAGTATCGATACAAAGTTGGCATTGTACAAATCAGTATGTCGCCTTACGTTAGCATGTGATCACCAAATTTACGTGATGAACGAGCGAACACGTTCCAGGGTCTCCCAAAATTTTGAGAGAACTTCGAAACATCGAAACTTTACTACTCTTCATATAAAAGTCGTAACTGAGGCGGTTTGGTCGTGTATTAAAGATGCTAGAAGATCGAATTCTACTGAGAATCGAGTTCTTCGAAAGTGGGCCGTCACAAGCACAGTTGGGAGAAACAAATCCATAGTGCGAGGAGTATGTACGGAGCCCGCTGAAGTAGCTCAGGACAGGTACGTCTGGATGAGCATTGTCGATGCGATGGGTCCCTTTATATGAAAGAATTGGTTTCATGACAGTTTCATTGATCCCTCCGACAGCTGACCCCCCGACAATTGATCCCTCCGACAGTTGATTCCCCGAATGTTGATCCCTCCGACAGTTGATCCCTCCGACAGTTGGACCACTAAAGGATTATTTCTGCCGTATGTCCTCATTTGTAAAGTAAGTATGCAGAGAGGTTATGCGGCCGTATAACCAAAGTCGACAAACTTATATTTTGCAGGCGTCTTGAGTGGAAATCCGCTACATAAAATATTTTTACTGTAATACCGAGTCCCCGAAGGATTATGCAGTTATGATATATGGCCGAATAACAAAATATTTATATATGATTTGCATATAATATAACTAAATGTATCCGAAGGATTAAGCAGAGATGATATCCGTAGATACAACAAAAATCGAAATACTTATATTTGCAGGCGTCTTGGGTCAACACGCCAAAAGTCATTTTAACCAACATTTCGATTATTGTGAATGTTAGTTATTACCAGAGCGATACTGAGAGTATCTACCACTCAAGGGTATTAGATTATTAGAAACATTGAGAAGAACAACGAAAATTTTACTACAGCTAATTATAAGATATGTATTTTGTAATAGCTAAAAGCAGTTTAGGTACCGACTCATTAAATATCTCGCTCGCCTCAGGTACCATTTAAAAGAAACGCTCGTGCACTTTGAACCCGAGCCTTGATGTTAACAAGCAATCGTGCTAACTACCGTCTCCCTATTTAACACAGTAACCTGTTTTTACTTCAGTTAAGTGGATATACAAGGGAGGTACACAAATCTCCGCCTTTACACTGATTTGTGTTGGGAAAGGAGTTGCTTGCAGCAAAATATCACTTCAAGACGAAGCTTTTTTAAGAAATTTGTCGATATAGGGATATTACGTGGACAAGGTTGTCTATACTCACAGTGATTGTTTAAAAAAAACGTAGTAAAAAGATTATTAAAAAAAAAAAAATCTTGAAAATCAACGTGTGGTAGGAAAATACAGATATAATTTTTTTTTTCCTTAATTTTAAGTATAGAAAGATTTTAAATAAAAGGTCTATGTGAAAAATGAAGGCAGAAATCATAGTCAAATCAAGCGCCCCTGAGGTGATTTTTCCACGAAAACGGCGCTATAGAAGTAATCCAATTATTATTTTTATACTATGGTGTTAATTCTTTACACCTTTTGGTAACTTGTAACTTGTATTGTTTTATCCAAACCATGATCATGTAAATTACGTACAATGTTCGTTGTTCGCCTAGTGGGGACGCACGCCATCCAAGACACCTCATAATTGGAAAAATTCAACAACAAGCACTTTGTTCTCCGGACATTAAACAATGCGTGCCCTTCCCAAATTAACTTAAGAGCGCGGCATTGAGAAATACCTCCGACGGTTCCGTTCCGACCTCTCCCTCTCTCCATTTAACCACCGATACACCAGTCAGAGAGGTTGTAACGGACCTCTCAGTGGCAAAACCCTAACTCGACTGAAACAATAATGCCTTCGTAATAATTGGTTGAAGCATTATAAGGGCCCACTGACCAAGTTAGGAAGAGGACTCTAATATGAGACAAATACACAAAGCAAACAATTATCGTAACAATACTCAATTAGCTCTTTAAATGGAGAATGGGGCATTTTAGATGTTAAGAGTGATTTCTGGAAATTATTAGGAGATTAGTTGCCTATTAGGAAAGCGTTGCGCTTATGGCAATGATTAAGAAATTATTGCACTTATCTCATTAGTTGATGTTTAATTTTTTACAATGATCGACTTTAATTTTTAGTATTAGGGTTGGTAATGCAAGCGGGTTTAAGAAAAAAACGTGTAGCAATAAAATTTATACATTTAATGAAGGAGAACTAAATTTTTCCAATACTGTGGCAACACCGTGCCACATTTTTCATTTTGTCTTTGAAATTTATTCTACATATTCAAAAAAATTTCAAATTCGAATTTTCAGTTTGTTTTGGAAACCATACAAAACATCTCGAGTATATTTTAAATTCATAATTTTTTTCTTTGGATTATATTTTGTTTTATTTTGATTTAACATCTAATGAATGGGTATTTTGTACATATATTACAAAATTATAAAAAAAATTCTTTCTATTTTTTTTTTAAATTATTTAAAGTCATTTAAAAATGTTGAATTCCCATGAGTTATCAGTTCAACTATAATATTTTTTAAATATATTTTTTTATATGAATACCTCACAAGAGTCCCAACTGTTCCCAACCGTCTGGAGCCAGTGAGACTATGGCATTCCCAATTGGGGAATGTTGTGAGGCTGAAGGTATTCGGAAGGGGAAGGAAAAGGGGATGGGAAAGAAGACGGTGGGGAAATACCTGGGTATTCAGATCTGGTCACCAAACACGGCTAAAAGGCTTTTAAAACAACGTTTCAATTCTGAATGGTGGTCTTACAACAGGGCGATACTGAGAGTATCTTCCACTTTGGAACGTGCGCAAATATACTATATATTATTAATTAAATTAATTAAATTAATTAAATTAATTAAATTAATTAAATTAATTAAATTAATTAAATTAATTAAATTAATTAAATTAATTAAATTAATTAAATTAATTAAATTAATTAAATTAATTAATATAATATAATGTCTCTAATGTGCGTACAATTATGAAAAAAATTAAATTGTCTTAGAATATGATGTAGAATCATCACTTTTTCGGAAAGTACCACTATTTTCTGAAGACCATTTGGTTAAAGTCAAAAATATGCATTTGAAGAGTTGTGCCTTTTTAAAGTTACTTCAATGTTCCCCCCATGAGCCATATTGGTGTTGCCAATCAAAACGTATTAAACGATCGCAGTACCATCAGTTTTTGTCTACTTTTAAATGTCAGACTGTATGTATTTGCGTTATTGTATCAATTTGTCAGTAGGTAGGTACAGTGTGATATGGAGAATTCTATATTTAAAATAAAAGATTTATCAACCTTATTCGATTGGTCGAACACACCAGTTGATAAGAAATCGTGAATAGCGGAGCGGTCAACCCATATTATGATCATTGTATGCTTGACTTCCGTGTCGGACGGTTTTTCACACTACCGAACCCGGCCGGGCCGTAGGGACACCCCTTCAAACATGGGCCGAATTGGGCTTTAGTATCTATTTTAGTGGCGATTAAGTGTTTCTGTTTTTCGTCTC
>JAHDVE020012289.1:0-44008 GCA_022606495.2 Halesus radiatus | reverse complement strand
CGAAGATGTTGCGGGGCTGGTTACTTCACGCCTCGGAGAAAGGAGGGATAGGAGAGGGGGAGGGCGCCTTGAGAAAGGCACCCTCGATCTTGAGAGGGCCAGTGGGTGAAGAGAAGAAGTCCAAGTCGTTCAGAAGGGTCCAGTGAAGAGGCAGGCGAAGGCAGAAGGGTCGGTCCAGTCGTAAACTCTGATTTTTGAATTTAGCGATTTTCTCTCGTACTCGGTTGCGGTACCGTGTAACCGACGCCCAGTCTAGCAAATCATTTGTCCCCCGAGTTATTTCATGACCTGCGGAGGACGCAGACCATCTCGAATCGACTAAATTAAAAAATTAGGTTGTGGACCTCGACTTCATGATTCGATTAAGCCTCTCCTGCTCTTCCCCAGATTTTTATTAAAAACATAATAATTATTGTCAAAAACATAATGGCGTGCAAAGTTGGGTACTGGAACTTTGCCGCCAGTTTATAACCTAATTAAAATGGACAGGATATAGAACTTAATTCTATTCGATTCCGCGGATACTCGTAAGCAGGCCTGCACCTTCATTTATTAAGATCTGTTTACTACATCCGCGGAAATCGTCGAAGACAATATTCATTTACTAGTTTTAAAATTAATCGAGCCAGTTCGCTATGCCGCTGAACGGTTCAGTCAATCAGGGCTCGAGCCAAGGGCCGAGACCGTCGCCGGGTAAGCGGTGGAATTGGCGGGGGGTCGGGAAATGTCCCGTTAACGGTCACAAGTGACTCGTCGGGTTAGGCACGAGAAAACGTCACTCAGTGGCGTAGAAACGAAGACGAGAAGTGCTCGTTATCTTCTTCTTTATCTCTACGCCAGGAAATGTCGCTTCATCGCGCCTAGTGTGACGCTACGTGACCTTTACGGTTTATTTAAAATTAAACATCTTAATACTAAATTAAATAAAATACTAAATTAAACATTTACATATAAATCAACTACGTCCGGTACAGTCATAATGATGCATCATCAATGCTCAATGAATTGTGATGGCGTCTGTAATTAACACAATTTATTATTATCTCCAATAACAGAAGTGACATTGGACAACCGTTGGCACTCTTTTATGGTTTTTTTTCTCACTCTCGTGGCCGTCTCTTTCATAATAGTTGTCAGTTGCACGGTCGTTACATCTAATGATTGCATTTCCGCAGGTTGCTGGGAGTCTTCGGACGTTCAGGAGGCGTGCTCCAAGGAGGCCTGTAGCTCGGAGCGGCCGCCCCCTCGCGCGCGCCCCACCACCAAGTTCTGCTGCTGCAGGGCCGACCTGTGCAATGCCGAGCCAATGTCCATCCCTCTGAATACAGGTAAATGCATCCTGGATGGGTAATCTTATTTGAATTTCTTTTTCTGTTCTCCATTATGATAGCTTTCTGCTCTTGATAAATATTTAAGCGCATATTTTATGTATGTATCATTACATTATTGTTCACCTGACAACAGGTCCTGAGAAACCTGCTTAGGTGTTATAACACTGTAAAGAAAATCTAAAAATAAATTAATCCATCTATATATCAATAGAATAATTGAACGGTTCATTTTGTTGCAAGATTCTTTCAACGATTTTACCTACGACAAATTTGAAATCATCACAGTAAAATTTATTAAAAATATTTTTGTTTCCCTCGCCCCCCATTTCAGCCCTTGTAGCCCTTCACCCTCTCGCCTGTGGCCCTCGAGGTCACCACCTACCCCTTGGATCTCTCCAATGTCCCTTGGGGGGCGGTTCCGCCTCCGTTGGGAACCTATGATCTAGGAGATGCAAAATTACTAGATGAATATCGATGGTCCCTATGTAATAATAATAATAACAAAGCATTTATATAGCGCAGTTTTGTGTTATTTCACTTCAAGTGCGCCAATGCGCGTAAGGTTACCAATCTGCATTTTACGTTAACAGAAGAGTGAAGATAAATTTAGATTCGACCTACTATGTAGGTAGGATGCATTGTGCAGTTTAGATATTTAGATATTTTTATTTAAAAAAAGGAGAATTTAGAAGACTATTTAACTCAACTATATTTGGTATCATCCGAAAATATGTACAAACTAGCTGATGAGTACTCGCCCTTGCTCGGGTACAATAATTGATTTGACAGCGAAAGTAACTATCTCCGAATAAAGAATTTCATTCCAAACCATATCGGTAGTTTTGCGCCACCCTGTAATAGCTCTATACTAAAAATTCACAAATTTCCAATGATCATAGCACCTTCCTATTTCTACATGCTCTTCTAGAGTGTTGTTGTAAACCAAAACACCCGAGTTGACTTTTTTTTCTTTCACAGCCATCCCATCAACGGAAGAATCCTGGACTCCTCTCATCAGTGTGGATCCCTCGCCGCACTTCCTGGGCGGTGCCACCCTGATAGGAGTGGTGGCGGCGTTCCTCGGAGCGCTCTTTATTGGCGCCGTGCTGTTGACTCTGTGCTGCCGGCTGGGGAAGTCTGCCCACAGCACGCTGGATCCTGGTAAGCATGCTCTCCGTTAATTCCATTCATTGTGACTTGAATAAACATTAGGCAAAGTGTTTCATTTAACACCCCGTTCCGAAGGGGGGTAGTACATTTACCTCAAACGAGTTTTGTGCGATATCTGAGTTGTTCTTTTACATAACATACTCTATAATTTAGGTAATCCTAGAAAAACTATCAAAAAATAATTTCTCTGAAAATAAGCATAAGTAGCTATTCCGGGAAACTACTTATGATAGAAATAAGTGAAGGAAGTGTGTTTAAAACAATAATTAATCACTTTAATCTCAGGGAGTGACCAAATCTCCAGGATGAATTTGCTAACAATTAGATTACCACTCAGACTTAGTTGATACAAAATTATCAGGGGGCAATTGTAAATCTGTATACACAAAAGCATTGTCTCCATAAAGTAAATTATGCACCATGTTATCATTATAGTAACAATTAAATTGAAGCTCAAGAGAGCGGGTAATCGGAAATTCTACATACTAGTTCACAAGGCCCTTGTCTGGATCTCCAATGGCCGCCTTGAATATATTGCTTTCCGTGTGGAACGCTGTTAAAGAGAGTGGCGATATTGTCGGGAAGCTACCAGAATGTTCTCGCATGCTTAGGGATGGTGTTGTGTCAGTTGCTCTGTCGAATGTCATAAACAAGGCTGAGGTAAATACTCGAATCGTTACAAGGTTTACTCGAGTATTTGATTCACTCGATCATGCTATGTCTTCCTTAGAAATCCCCACCTTTTTCCACCCATTTGCGCAACACCGATCTCCTTGTGGGGCTAAAACTATCTGCTAATTTTAATTAAAATAAATAAGATGTCTTCTTTATTTCCAGATATGGAGCATGGAAACATCCAAGAAGCTGGAGGGCCAGGTTTCTCCTGCAGTGCCACCTGCGTGGACAACCTCAAACTACATGATAATATAGGTAATACATTGTAATACTTATTGCTATTACCTTAAAAGAAGGTTGGATTAGATTACGCTAAATAGCAACACTATTTCCGGCACTAAGTAAACTGGATTTACACTGATCTCGGCCCTCGGTGCTTTGTAATGATATTAATTTATAATACGTGCTGTCATTTAGCGTACAATTTTATTGTCATGAAATGTTTATACACATTAAACTTGCATATAAAAAAACATGTACATACGTACTGCTTCATCGTAGGATGGATATCGTCGCCCACAACATAAACAGGCGTATCTCAATTTAGCGAATTTCCAGGAGAGTCTGTTTTTTTTTGGTGGATTCTTGCACAATATTCTTAGCCAGAAATATTGAAAAAATATGACTATTATGTGTTAACAACATCAATAAAGTCGTATTTTTCGATCTTACCACTCTAGCTCACCCAAAAGTCACGAGCCGCCACTGTTATTAGCAATACAGTCTGGAAGCCTATAGCGCGGACCGCTAGAGGCGCTAGTGTAGCATGTTGCCATCTCAATGTATGATAAATTTCAGGAGCTGTGCGTATTATTATATTTCTATGATATTTGGTATTATTTTTAATGTAATTCCAGGAGAGGGGAGGCATGCTAAAGTCTGGCGCGGCTCTTTGGGCGGTGTCCCGGTGGCAGTCAAGGCCCTGCCGTCCTCCCGAGTAGCCCTCTGGTCCCGCGAAAAGGAGCTCTACTGCCTGCCGCACATGGGACATCCTAATCTTCTGGCCTATCTTGGTAATTAATAACTTTCCTTTAAGATTTTGATACGTCCGTAGGGTATTAAAAATTACAAAAGTAACTGTATTTTATGTTTAAAAAACAATTGTTAGCTCTTTTAATTGCCGCTAAAATTATGTGTGTGCGGAAAAAGTCTGTAATGTCACAGTGATCAACGTTTCTACACAGTCAGTGGCGATTTGTTGCCTCATTGGGAGTTCAATTATAGATTAGAAAAAGAAGAAAAAAAATAACTTCATCTATAAATTCTATATCTAAAGGAATTTCATCATATCACTGCACCAGAGATTAACGACCTAGCAACAAGATACAATTTGGCAATTATATTATATTGATATTTTTTACAATGTTGGTATTTTTACAATATTAATGTTTTTATAATTTATTTATTTAATTTCATCAAATTTAAATATGACAACAAAACATTAGACACTCATCTCCCTAGGACAGGCCTGTGTTGAGATGAGCGGCTTTAATAATATTGATATTTTTTAAATATTAGTATTTTTATAATGTTGATATTTAAAATGTTGATATTTTTATAATATTGATATTTTTATAATATTGATATTTTTATAATATTGATATTTTTATAATATTGATATTTTTATAATATTGATATTTTTATAATATTGACATTTTTATGATATCGATATTTTTATAATATTTATATTTTTATAATATTGATATTTTTATTATATTAAATTTTTATAATATTGACATTTTTATAATATTGAAATTTTTATAATATTGATATTTTTATAATATTGATATTTTTATAATATTGATATTTTTATGATATTGATATTTTTATAATATTTATATTTTTATAATATTGATATTTTTATAATATTGACATTTTTATAATATTGATATTTTTATAATATTGATATTTTTATAATATTGATATTTATTATAATATTGATATTTTTATAATATTGATATTTTTATAATATTGATATTTTTATTATATTGATACTTTTATAATTTAATATTTTTTATGATATTGACATTTTTTATGATATTGACATTTTTATAATATTATTTAAATCGGTGTTATAAAATTGGACTCTAGTATCTCAATAACAAGACTGTAATGCTGTTTCCATTATTTTTGTCTTTTAAAATTTTTTTTTCCAACTTATGTACTTTGATCACAACATGCACGCGCCTCTATATCCTAATTTTGCCCTACATTTGTATGATGATGTTTATTTATTGTTATATTGTATGATATTGTTGAAATAAACTCCTGCTGACAAGCTACTTGCAGTGGCTTAGCGGGTATAAGTTCCCACTGTATATAATTAATATTATACAATAAAAAAAATTAATATGCTTGTGGCTAAATCATAATTTATAAAAAAAATATTTTAAATGCATAAATCACATTTTATGCAAGAAACTGATAGTTTTTTTTATGTAAAAAATAACATGTCCGGTAATGAACTCATTTTTATAACAACATAAAACAAAATAATCACAGAAAAAAATCTATTGATTCTTGCAAAATATTATTCCGTACAAATCCCATAGTCGTTGCGCACCCGGACAGCGACAGATTCTTAAGGTTTGCACGTTTTCACAATTTACCGTTGAAGCGCCACGTGTATTTTGTACAAACTATTTCTTAGGACAGAAGGTCCTATAGGTTCTGAATTCACCACGCACGTATGGGATTCACTTCAGATTCGGTATCGGGCAGTATTAATACGGACGGGTGGATTTTTTTAGCACGAAATTTGAATGAAACGCCGTTCAAAGTGTGGTAAAATTATAATTCAAGCTTGTATTATTATCTCATCTTTTTTATGGGAGTTCACTGCACAAATGCACTACCACGGGTGACAGTTATTGTTAGCGGCCAATAGACGAACCTATGTCATAATACCACCAGCCACAAATAAGGAATTTTGGATTTTAGGTCATTATTATATGCTTTGATCAGTTTCCCTCATCTGTAGATGTTACACTTAATAATTTTGACTCTGGAGACATCTTTGCAGCTACAATTTAACCGAAATGATCTTGGGCCTAAGTCTGTATCTTTGGTGTCAGCTAACGCAAGTTAAATCGGCCATAAACAACACATTTTTGACAGTTTTCACAAACGCACCGTCGTCTTTTGCATTACGTATTTTGTCTTTTAACGTAAACGCAAACTTTAGCTTGTTAGCGCGATACGGACTACCAAACAGCGTTGTTTTTGGCAGATTTAACTTGCGTTAGCTAACATAAAAGATACAGACTTAGGCGCCTGAAGTATTCACCAAATCATTTTTCTTGCCTTTTCCTTTTCAATGGCCCTACTCATTGTTGGGTTTAGTCGTCATTCCCGTTTTTCCAATGTTTGCAGTTTTTGGCCATGGCCTGCTATTTTAACCCTCACATCTTTATAAATTGATTTTTGTATTTTTTTGGCATTAACATTAACTATGTAACAATTTCTAGACATTTTGTTTGAAGAGTTTTATCCACTATGCACTTTTGTTGCTTAATTTTATTACTGTGCTAGTTTAAAACTAGTTTTAAGAAGGCTAGTGAATAATGTAGATGTTTCGAAACCGGTATCACAGTAATAAAATTAGGTAACAAAAGTACATAGTTTAATTTATAAATTATTCCTCCATCTTTGCTGCAATCTTTCTGATGGAGTTTTTAA
The DNA here is from genome assembly GCA_022606495.2 of Halesus radiatus. Lineage (NCBI taxonomy): Eukaryota > Metazoa > Arthropoda > Insecta > Trichoptera > Limnephilidae > Halesus > Halesus radiatus. The sequence continues at coordinate 37,154 of JAHDVE020012289.1, read as the reverse complement.
TTCTGCTCTGCAGTTTATTACAAATCTTTTTTATTATTAGAACACCTCCCTATTGTGGTACAAACCCATTTAAATGATATCTTACAATATTTTGCTCATATAATCTGTCTTATTCCAGGTTGCGACACCCGGCCGACCCTGGAGGGCAGCTCGGAGCACCTGCTGGTGCTGCAGCTGGCCCCACTGGGCTCGCTGCGCCAGTACCTGGACGGGCACACGCTTGACTGGGACACCTACACCAAGATGGCGCTCGGGGTGGCCTCCGCCCTAGCACACCTGCACACACACATCGACCGGGATGGTAATATCCTGCACTAATGCTTCCCGATTTTGATGTCCAACTTCCGATCGGAGGGTCACCAGAAAAAGAAGAATAGTTTCTCACTGTTCCTTTTACTGGCACCTGATGCTGCAGCTTAACCCTGGACTCACATTAGCACATCATGTCATAGCTTCAGTCGGAGTTGATAATAGTACTGATAACGCATTCGCAGCAGAATATTGATTAAAAGCTTAAAGTAGAACATCTCGAAAAAAATAAACGGAATGTTAATAAAATGGCAACGTCAGGGCTGTTGTCCTGCTTTTATTTAAATTTAGCTGTGTTAGGATTTTCATTAATTAAGGAATAAATATTTGCCATTTTTTAACAACTTTAATATGGAGAAAAACTGACTTGGTACTTCTAGCATTGGCCACAAATATGATTTTCTTTTTTTAAAGAAATGTAAACATTTCCTGGGTTTCGAATAACCTGACAATATTTGAAAAACTTCTATGTAACATCATTAAAGTGGGAAAATATTGCTTGTGCAATAATGGAGGACTTAGCTAGCACAGTAATCGAACCCGCGACGTCTTGGTGGGGAACCAGACGCATTTGTCAACTCACCTACTGACCACTCTTAGTGATTAGGTTCTATTTGATTTATACTATTTCACATCTGTTGACATTAATTATCAAACTCATTGCAATCTCATCTTGTACAACAAAGAAAGCGTTCTTTGATATTTATAATGTGTTTGTTATTTCAGACCAGTACAAGCCGTGCGTCGTTCACCGTGACGTGAACTCCTCAAATGTGGTGGTGCGTGCGGATCTGAGCTGCTGCCTCGCCGACCTGGGCCTGGCCATGGCGCTTCCTGACACCCGGAGGGCGGTGCAGCAGCACAGGATCCAGGAGGTACTCCATCATCATCAATTACTTATAGCATATACCTCTTTTCTCGCTATGTGCTCCTGGTGGATTTTCCTTATTGATGTGTTGAATCGTGGGATATTTTTCAAAATATCATTTTGTCACAATCGTAGAAGAAAGAGGGTTAAAAAAAGTTAAAGGAAAGTATTCTTGTCAGTATCATCAGCCTTTTACGACCACTTCAGTATGAAGTTTTATTTTGTCAATTTATTGATAATTTATTTTTTCTTTCATTAAGTTCAATAATTCAAAATATGGAACAAATAGTATGGCATATTTTCTTACTTTTGACATTTAAATAGATTTTTCAAAGCTGTGTAGCTCATGATGGAAATGATTGTCAGCTCAAAATAGTTGTGTTGATTTAGAAATGTCAGGCAGAGATGACTGCAAATTTTATAATGCCATAGTTCATTGCAAGATTTTTACAGCTTCAGACAAAAAATTAGATTTCTGCCGAAGATCTTCGCCATGTCTCGGCAATGGTATCGTTTTTGAAGATGCAGTGTTTTAGGTTTGACATTACCACCTGTTTTTACTACAATACAAGAATGAAAGCGTCCGTCGATAAATTATAATTTTATATTGTTTTGGTTTTCCAGGCCGGCACCCTTCGCTACCTCTCCCCCGAAGCCCTCGAAGGTGTCTTGGACCTGCGTAGATGCGGCGCAGCGCTGAGAGCCGTGGACGTGTACGCGCTGGCTCTCGTACTATGGGAGCTGCTGTCCCGGTGCGGCCCGGCACACTCACAGCCCGGAGCGCCTGACTATGCGCCCCCGTACCACGCTCAAGTCGGTAAGGAACCCGGGACCATTAGTGCAGATGTTCTCAGTAGATATTGGATGTATTCGTAGGTATTCATTGGCATCCTGAGAAGCAAGCAGGGTGCAGTACGGTATGTGACATTGTCTCTGTGCCAACTCTTGGCTTTGTTCTCCATAATGCGAGATCCTTTACTAATGAAATCACAATACGAAGAACATACAAAGTACTTGTTCTCAGCAACTTGGAGTAGTGTTCCAATATCTGGACCACTTCAGAACAGAACCTTATTCTAGAAATAGAAAGAGTCAAAAGAGGTTTATGCGTTACCTTTTATATGAATATATTATCCACTCCTATATCCATCCTTGTTCTTAACAGGAATGTTTGATTTCAACACCCCAGAAGCCCGCTGAAAAATATTTTTAGGTAAACATTTTTTAAAGTTTATTTCTGGAACCATATGTAATCCACCTATGTTGGAAGAGGCAAACTTGTACGATCCTAACAGGCATACTCATGGGAGATCCCATTCACTCTTTTATGCTCTGAAAATGAGAACTTCTGTTTACCAGAACACGTCCACGTTGTCCAGGGTTATGAATGGTTTGGAGTAATGTTTTGAGGTTGTGATGTGTTACTCCTCTCATGTAGACAGTGACCTTCCTCTTGTTTCGAAAATAAATATGGTGTTTTTGCTCAGTATCAACAGAAACCCATATATTAGATACTAGAGCGTATCCAATGGAAATTCCTCAGGTATATCGATATGTGATTGCATGGAACCAACCAAAACAGAAAAATTCTCAGGATTTGATGGACAGCCAGGCACACCAATATATCCATTTTAAGAGCTGAGCATCCACAATAGGCTTTCAACTGTCTACCTACAGCGTATCCTAAAATATTTAGGACATGTTGCTCCCTACATCGGACCACTTGTGGTCTATATTGACTGTAAATAGGGGTGGGTCTTCAGTCTGCGGGCTGCTAAGTATGTACAGCTCGATTCCGTTTGTCCTGGTAGAAGAGGCGTTGTTGGAAGGAATTGCAAAGTCAAAAGCGGTGTTGAGATGTTCAGGTGGGAAGAAGAGTCTAGCAGAAGCGGAGCGGTCGAATTTGTTGCGAGTTCGAGTGATATGACTGAGTGAGTGCCGCGCGGTCGCCTATTGCGGAGTATTTATAGGGCGTGATAGAGCCGTGTGCATTTTTGTGGGTGAACGCTCGATCCGCCCCGTGTTATCGAAGTACCTCTTTGTATAGCGTTTTGGGCTCTTATGTGTTTGATTTCCAAACATCTGAAATTGTGCAAGCAACAGAACTCTCTCGACCGTTTCCCCTCATTTAACTCCCTTCTTCCCACCATTTTTATTAGGATTACAATCAAATATACAATTTTATTCTGAGGGTCCCAACCTCGACAGTGTGCGGGAGAATTCTTACAACTACTTAATACTAACATTTGTATACCTAATTTATAAACAGCAATGTTGACGAGAGTCCCACCGTTTAATATATATATGTTTGTTTGTGATGAATATAGCGGGACTCTCGTAAACCTAAATTAAATTTTTGAGTAGTTTGCGTTTTTACGGGGGCATTTTGCAAATTCCCTCGTGCCTTTGATGAGTTTAACCGATCCCGTTCCGTTTTGTTGCTTGGATGGCTGGGAGGGGATACCACGTAAATACTGCGCCTCGTGCCCCGTCTCTGTCAGTCTAGCGCACGGTGTGGAGGGGATGATATGTAAATACTCTGTAAAGTAGCGTCATCTTGGTCATATGATGAGATGCGTCGTTACGTTCGATACACTCTCCAAACTGAGAACTCATGGTCACTGGCAAAGTGGAAGGCAGGAGAAACAAAGGAAGATCACTGATTGGACTGATCAAGTATTACAGGTGTTTAGAATGTCAGTGTTCGTGGACCTAGGATATCAGACCGCTAGGATTGGAAGAACCTTGTTTACCGGGGAAATTTGGATTGAAGGTCACTATCCTCGGCAATGAAGAAACAATTAAAGGACATGGACCAACTTGGGGAAATTAACTCATTCATCAAATCTGGAATAATGGCCAAATGTGAACCTTAAGATTTTAGGATTTAAAATAGCAATTTTAAAATAAACTGTGACTTATTCTTACTAGAAAAGAATCTTACCACCGTAGTCCGCATCACAATGTATTAAAGAAACCGTACAGTAGAATTGATGTCTTGGCAAACATAGGTGGGAATGCTGTCCTTGTTTTACCGGTATTTTAATGGAAGATGCTCTGTGGAACTAGCGTCATTGATCCCTTCGTCACCGGTGCTTAGTCGGGAAACACGCCAAACGCGTGCCCAACATTTGCACACAGTCGACATTCGTCACATGAGAATGGGTTGCTTTTACGACTCATTCCTGTATTCAACAGCCAGGCTGTGGAATGATCTGCCGGCCTCTGTGTTTCCTCCATCCTACAACATGGGTCTATTCAAGACCCAAGTTAACTCCTTCCTATCCTCTAAAAGATCCTCCACATAGCATCCCCAAAGATGATATAGGCCTTAAGGGAAATTATTTCCTTCAGGGTCTCCTCTGTGGAGTTACTGTGGGTAATTTCCCATGCTCATCACAGTGACTGATTACTGACAACATCTGTATCCATCTATTTGCAGGAGAGCAGCCCACCCTGGAGCAGATGCAGCTGTTGGTGGCGAGGAGGAAGGCCAGGCCGCTGTTCTCACCACGCCTGATCAACACACGCGGAGCCAGACTTGCCAGGGACACCTGTGAAGACTGTTGGGACCACGATGCCGAAGCCAGGTAATCTATAGATGCATCTGCATCCTCTGTGACTTTGTCAAAGTTTGAATTAACCCTCGAGCCGTTTCTCTACAGGATTCTACGGAGAGGTTAGAAATACCACCCAATAATCCTTCTCTTTACATTATGTATGGTAGCTTTTATACACAATGTTCCACATATTAATATGGTCTAAATTATTTGTTTAGGTTGACTGCAGTTTGTGTGGTGGAGCGCCTGAGCGAACTGAGGAATCTGAAGCCAGCCCCTTCTCCCACCATTAACAGCAATGACCTAAGGCCACCCAACTCTCATGGTATGTCCAACAAAGCAGCATATTTCAAGTAGAACTATTAGTGATGAAGATTCACTCGTCAAATAAACAAAAACCTATGAAGTGTGCACACAATTCCACTGTGTAATTAATAATGTATGTTCTTTTTTTTTATAATTCCAGATGCAACTTCTAATTCACACAGTCCTAGCTCTATTGAAGACAAAAACTCCAACGTTATGTCCTCTGCAAATCTGCCGAACGGTAATCCTGCCACCATTTTTGACTTCCAACCTATGCAGCCGTTACAACCTCACCAGGGAAGGAACCCATGCCTCGAACGCAACCTCGCATGTGCCGGTCCCGGAGACCGTCTGATCGACAAATCGCTAAAAGACATGCCGTCGAATTCATCATCATCTTCTACAAACGGTTACGGAACTAACGATTTCATTCGCATGGAGCAATCGATATCAGGTAGTAACCTGCGCAATCAGCCGCAAGACTTTTCTAGAAATGAATCGAATCAAGTGACGAACGTCGTCAGGAATTCTAATCGCTTGTACACCAATTCAAATACGACGAATTTGATCAATCTCGATCCGATTCACGACGATGTTGTAACCAATGAGTTTAGAACGATTGTGCGACCGGTTACTCCGATCGGTTATGTTCAAAACGATGTTAGCAATAGTGACGCCAATTCGACGGTCGTAAACGGAGAATGCAGTCACAGTCACATGGTGAAACAAACTAATTTGAAAATGGAACAAAACGGCACACGGTGGAGCGCTCGTAATTTCAAACGTCTGCTCGATTCAAAAGTTTTCAAGAAACGCAACCGACAGAATCGACCTCTCGAAACCGAGGTTAACTTGGTTCTAGCCAACGGTAAACCGATCAATACTTCTAATGGTCGGATCAAGACTTCTGTTATTTTAAACGATACGAACGGTAAGGTCAATCGTGATGATTTTAGATTGAATTTCGGGAGGAATGCCGATGTTTTAATCGTCGATCGGCCTTCTAGCTTGCCTGGTATCGATGCCGTAAGCATGTCTGAAGATAGTTCCGCTTTAAATCCCGAGACGTGGAAGAATCTACAAAATTTTACAGATAATAATACTTGCACCCTGTCGCCGCCTAATCAAACTCTTTCTATCGCTAATGTCTCCCGCCAAAATAGGATTAACGATAATGTGGTGGTCGGGTTTAAGGAATTGCCGAGCGGTTCGAGGATCATGAATTGCGTCAAAAACCAAAATCAGGTGTTTGCCGTCATAGTGCCTAGGTCCAATTATAACGGAGTCTGTAACGACGTGAATAGTAAAGACTTTGAAACTGCCGATTGGAAATATAGAAACGGTAAAGCTTTACTATCGACGCGGACAAATAACGCCGAACACAACAAAAAGATTGAGAACAGATTGGTGAAAGCGAACGACGAATCTCGTGATGTTTCGTCTTCTAGTAGGAGTGACTCTAGCAAATTGATTACCAGCGATTCAACTAAATTGATATCCAACGGTGTTGCCGCAACGAAACGACATAGTTGCGATGAAAAGATTTTCTCCACCGGCAATAAATTGTATAACGTTGACGGCTTGGGAGCCAGCAAACGGAATCGTCCGTCCGACGATTCTAAATGTACACCAAATAGAAATTCATACAGCGGAGAATTTGAGATAGGAAATTTCTGTGTTTATAATAATGACGACGGTGATGGTTACGATCCGAGTAATATGGTTGATTATTCTAGTAATAGCGAGGACGAACATATGCTTTTACTGTCGGAAAATGACGGATCGAAGATCACTATGCGACAAAGAATTGACGTGAAACCAAACGAAAGCAAAAATAAGAAGAAATCCAAACAAAATCTCAATTCGCACAATGCAGACGGGAGTTTGTCGAAGATAACTGCTGGCAGCTTCACCAGCCTTTGTAACAAGTATGGACCAAAAGGAAAGTATGAGAATTTAGAAAATGAAAGTAGTGAACATTTACTAGAGCCGAGTACTCAAGATCCCTTCGTCAATTCTGGAAATTCCTTACAAGATATTCGGCGAAAGAGTTCCATCATCGATAGAAACGACGTGTCTGTTATCAATCTTGTAAGAAACGGATCGAGTCTATCGTTGTGCCGGAAAGAAATCGACAATACAAGTTTCATCGATCTCGATTGCAAGGAAAATGGAATCAACAGCTTGTTGGGCAATACAATAAACGATAAAATAAATTCAGAAGGCGTTAATTATTTGAACGGCGCCGATTACCTATCAAATAAAGTGAGCGACAGCGACGACGATGATGACGACGCGACTTTACGCGATGACGTATTCACGAACGAGAGAATCGCTCGTCCGTTGAGCATCAAACAAAACCTCTCGCGACAGCATTCTTTAGAACTTGTCAGCGAGCTTTTTTCTTCTTCCGCTGATTTGACAAGGAGGAAGGACCCGGCTGACAGGATTAAGACCCCCGGGGACGTGCCCCCTTCGGTCAGGAGGGTCCGAGGGAGCTCCGGGGGCCCCAGAATCAAAAGAACTTCATCGACCAAAGAGAAGACTAAATCCACGTCTGCGAATAGACTCAGTTTGTATGATGATAGAATGATGTTTGGCAACAGTCTCTGATTTGATAATGTATCTATTATTTAGTACAGTAGAATGTGAAACTATTTATCTTCAGTTATTCTAATGCCAGTCATCTGATTTGTCAGTTATTTTAATGCCAGTCATCTGAAATGTTAGCTACTCGATTGCAAATGGTTAGGTATCTGAAATGATTGCTGTTAATTCTTGAATGCCAGTCTCCGAAGTATATCGGTAATTTGATAGCCATTTGTCTAAAATGTCATTTATTTTTATGCTAGTCATCTGAAATGACAGTTATATTTATGCCAGGCATCTGAAATGTTGGGTAATTTTAATACCGGTCATCTGAGAAGTTAGCTGCTTGGTTGCAAATAATTATTGTGTTCTTGAGTGCCAGTCACTGAAACATAAGTGGCAGTTTTTTATGCCAGTCATCTGAAAATATGTGAGTTATATTTATGCCAGGCATCTGAAATGACAGTTATTTTTATGCCAGTCATCTGAAATGTTAGCTAATCGGTTCATATAATTATTGTGTGCACTTCAGTGCTAGACACTGAAACATAAGTGTGTCTAAAGTGGCAATTTTTTTTTTTCGCCAGTCTGAAAATATGTGAGTTATATTTATGCCAGTCATCTGAAATGTGAGTTATTTTTATGCCAGTCATCTGAAGAGTGAGTTATTTTTAAGCCAGTCATATAAAACAACTGTTTTATTTTTATTTTTATCATCTGAAATGTCATTTATTTTAAGCAAGTTTTCTGAAATATGAGTTTAAAAAATTATATATTTGGCATTCTACTTTAAGGTTAGGTTATCATTGGACACAAGCATTATGTGGATATTATCTATAAAGAATGTACATAGAAAATGACCGCTTATGAAGCTTGTAGCTATTTCGCACTAAAAGCAATGATTGCTAAACCAAAACTATTACGTATATAATAATTAATTGTTTATAAAAATCATCATTTGGACATTTTGTTTCCGTTTTGTAAAAACGTTAATATTTTCTTAGTCAAAATTGAGTCATAGCAAATATTAACTAAATTGTTTCATATTGAATTAAAAATGTATGTTTTGCTTTCTTCAAATGCGTTCTTTCAATGCACTATCGATCGTCTAGACCCTTGCGACAGCTGTGATACGATTTTTGAAGGATCACTTTAACGGAGTGGTAGATACTCTTGGTATCGCCCCGCTGAAAGACAACGATTCAGAATCGAAACGTTGTTTGAAATGACATTAGCCGTATTTAGTGAATAGATCTGAATAAGCCAGGGTCTTCACAATATTCTTCTCTCCCATATCCTTCCCCTTTTCATTTCCTTCAACCTCACAACCTACCTACCCTAATTCGGGCAATTGAGACTGCGGTAATCACATTAAAATCCATCATGCCATTTTTTCACAAGGATGGCAGAGAGGATGGATCCCCACACACTTGTCTCGGCACACACTCCTTGCTTCATTCACATTCGTATATACTTGAAACGTTGCTACTTTAGCCCTGTTTGGCGATCAGATCTGTACAGCCATGTACTTCCCCATCTTTCACTGCCCCATATCCTTCTCCCCCTTCACCCTTCAGCTTCAAAATATACCCCGATTGCGGATGCCATGGTCTCACTGGCTCCAGATGGCTTGGAGCAGTTGAAACTCTCGCGCGGTAATCACAAAATACTCTTCTGTTATTCTGACTCTTGACATGGGCCGACTCAAGTATTTGATTCACTTGTTCGTTCCATGCCCTCCTCGAGTTCTTTTTACTTGTTCTATTTTGTTGGAACCTCGCAAAAATGACTTTGCAGCTTTCGCGAGGGTGAAATTGGCGGCGCATTGAAACTTCGTTCCTTCTGACATGTGTTTGTGTTTAAGAATGCTGCACATTTGAAATGTGATATTTTTTACAAAGCGCGCTGCGTTGAGACTCAACATATCTCGGAAGATTTTTTGGATATCGATAAATTTTTAATTAAAAATTAAATGTAATAATTGTTATTGTTAAACAATAATATAACTTGGGGGAATAACAATCAATTATGTATAAATAACCTGTTAATTTGGCGGGTTTCTTTTTTCATAGGTTGCGTTAACTTTATATGTGCGTAATGCTCACGTTGCTTATTTTTATTCTAGGAATCAAATATTGAATTAACTAATTATTATTATTGTACCCGTAGACGATAGAAACAAAGGGAGACGTGGTATGCAAGTACGCCGACTGTCATTGAGCTACGACCAAACTGCATCGATGAAAGTTATGTGTTTGGTGTGTAGATGCGATTTGCAGAAGTGTGTGTGAACTTTTGTACTAATAATGGTTCATGGTAGTCCTGGGTCGATCGATCATTCTTCACAACCCGCTGGCGAAGTGATCGAGTCAAAAGAATTCGATGGATGCGCCGTGTACCTTATTGACCATAGATGTATAAATTTGGTTCTAAAAGTAACTTGGAAAAAGGAGCGATTCCATATCGGTCTCCGGTAACTGAAACCGCAATGACGGCCTATTTCAGGCATCTACCATTTCTAATTCTTTGTCAATCGCGAGGATCAGATCGAGACGCTTAGTCTCGAGTCTACACCAAATAGTATACTTATATACCTATGGTCTACATGCGGGTAGCAAGCAGCTTGCGGGTCCCCGTTCGACCGTCATTACAGATATTTGATCGTCTCTCGCCACGTCGATCACGGATGCTGAGCTGACAGCTGTTTGAATCTTTTTTTAAAAAAGTTACTCGATTGTTGGAATTAATCGCAATCAACCTAGAACTAGTTGATGGCCTGTTTCCCTTGTTTCTACTGTCTACGATTGTACCCATATAAGTGTGTAGTATTTCGTTGTAGATTCGGCTTGTTACGCTGAATGTAAATTTAAAAAAAATTATGTATATACAAATTGTATACAGATGAATTATATTGTCTAGATATAATATTGTAATTTTATTGTATTTGACAACTGTGTTAACGTAATGTTGGACAGTATCAAAATTTCACACGCAATAATGTTGTTAATCCGATAGAAAATGTTTATGATGCTACGATATCGCATCATCCCTCATGGTGTAGAGGTTTGCACACCTGACTCTGGATGTTGCAACTTACTGCTTGATACTTGTTCAAAAATATATTGACACATTTTAAAATTACACCCTTGACTGAAGGTTGCTTGTTCAATATACATTGAATCAGTGGCGGCTCGTGACTTTTGAGTGATCCAGAGTACTAAGATTGAAGAAAACAACGTTATTGATGTTGTTGAAGCCGAAAATGATTTTTATTTTATTTAAAAAATTTCAATTTTTTGTATGGAGATTTAGATGGTAGGTGGGGAAATGCACATCAATAATAATAATAACAAAGCATTTATATAGCGCAGTTTTGTGTTGTTTCACTTCAAGTGCGCTTTACTATAAATAAACTTAAAAATGATTAAATAACTCCATTCAACGTCGTATTTTTCAATCTTAGCACTCTGCCTCACTCAAAAGTCACGATCCGCCTCTGAATGAATCATAATTTCTACATTCAATTTAAGTGTTTATACACGGTGTCCGGAACTTAGCGATAAAAGCGGGAAACTGGTGAATCTATATCGATTTTTCAAAATTTTTTTTTTTTTTTTTCGAAACTTAACAGTTGAAAAATTATTGATGCTGGGTTTATTTAAAAAAAAAAAAAAAACAATAAACAGCTGATAATAACCCCGTAGCGACCGAATATTCTGAATTTGACCACAAATAATTCAATCTGTGAGAGATAGTTAGTTTGGCTGCAGGCCTCCCAGTTATTGTATATTACTTTAATATTACTGTCTGTGTTTTCTCCTTATATAAATAAAAAAAAAACAAAAAAAGATTTTCTCGAAAACGAAAGTTCAAATCAGACAAAGTTGTACCACAAAATCGACTCCAAATGTGATGTAGATGCACCAGTTTCCCGCTTGTACCATGAGTTTCCGGACACCATGTATAAAATATAATTAGTTGAATTGTTGTGTTAAGGTTGGTATATTTGGATCCCCGCCAAGACTATTTTGATTTTTTTGCATTCGGACGGGGTCCCTATTATTGGCAATTCTCGGCCCGTTCCTGCTTTTGACCTAATTACGCTCAGCCGTCGAGCACAACAGCATGACCGTTGAGCCTGACCAAAATTTGATCAAATGCTGAAATGGGCCGAGAACAAGGTCTCTTCAAATGTTCAAAAATTTAAAAAGCGCTGAACGCCGATTAAGACCCATCTGTTTAATTAATTTTTTAAAAATGAAACGATGCAAAAATAATGACACAATATCTAAAATTATTTGCATTTTTTAATACACCGGAACCAAAGTCAGGTGGTACGACCACTACATTACGGAGTCCGTTCTAAACATAGCTCTTAGGAATAAATTTTTAATAATTTTTTAATTTTATTGTTTTTATGATAATTTCTTCTGTTGATTTTTTAAAATATTATGATATTAAAAAAGAATCGAAAATACCAAATATTTACACGGTACTCTCAAATCATCGGCCATTTATTGATTCTTTTCTATTTTAATAGTAGTAACAAAAAAAATATTATTATATTATTTACACAATTTTTTTTTAAAGCTACAAGCATTTGTTTTTTAAATATTAGCCGTATGGTCCTTCGTAAAAATATTAAGAAGTGTTCTTACAATTATTATTAATTTTCTTATACTTAAGTTATATTTTCTCCCTTGACTTGTGTCACATCACTCTATTGGTCGACACACTGAACAGATGCTACCTTGAAGTGTGATTTATACAAATTTAATGTAAGGAAAATTTCAGCTTACTTTGGACGCACTTACACGCCCCCGACACACTTCTATCGGTTAATCTCTTCAGTGACTGTATGTCTGATATGTCTGGGACTTACGGAAGGCCGTACTGTACTTTTAGGACAGATTATGTCACTAAAACGTGCAAAGCCATTATAATCAAATGAGACTAAGTGCGTGCTCACATACGACTCGCGAGCGCGGTTGCGATTTATCTAGCTACCGACTTAGCGAGTGAATGTTCACGTTGACGAGACAAGTTCAAAACCATTTGATCTAGGCTAGCGCCACACATGAATCGCGAGCAAAATTGCTAGTTCGACGTAAACATTTTAAACGATTCATCCGACTTCTCAAATCTTCAGTGTTTGTGTGCGAATTAGAACATGCTGAAAGAAATGTATAGGTTCGATATTTCGTGATAGTGCCGCCACAGCGATCGCGAGTATACGTGAACAAGCACTATGCGTGTCGGTACAAATCGGGGCGGTACTAAAGCATCGTCAAGTCTTACGCTATAATAAATATTTTATTTTTACTTACTATTATGCAAAATTTACCAAATTCCTAAAGATGCTCGAATGCATTGGAAATTTTTTGTGATGTTTTTTTTTTTTTTTTTACCATTTGGCATTTTATTTTAGTTATAGTTTTATATATATTATGTTTAGGTCGGAAACAGTCATGTGCGTCGTTCCATTTTCTCTGTTTACCCTTATTGAAAAGTGGCACTAAGGCGTGTCAGGTTTAATTTAAAATTAAATTTATTTCTTGTCTTTGACGCTAGTTCCAAATTTTTATTCTTTTGCTATTTTTTTTAAATTGGCAACTATTTTGTGATTTTTTTTTTGGCAATTTTAATTATGAGGCAAATGTGATGATATTTTTAAAGATAAATTCGCAATCTGATAGAATTATAACGTTTGAGTATCTCCGTCAAATTCAGGACGTAATTGGTAATTAAAGTTCCAAATTTGGTGCAAAACAAATAAAAACTCTACTCGCACCGAGCTTCTGTCTCTTTAAACCATTCTTCTGTAAAGTTCTGATTTTAAAGTTACGATACTTTAATTAGGTGTCGATAAATTGACATAGGTCACTTTTCAATTATAATGAGGAACTTGCATTGATTTTTAAATAATTAATAAATATATGTATTTTTTTAATCACTGAATATGATATTAACATCTCTCGAAATGAGACATGAAACCGAATAGACACAAAAAAGAAAAAGATAACAGTCTCAACTGGGACTCGAACCCAGGAACTCATGGTTTGACCAATCCTGTCAAGGTCATCAAGGTATTAAGGTTTTATATAGACTATGTGGTTCTGGCAGTGGCGTGCATTGCTCTATGACCAAAGGTAGACTGAAATTTATTGTGCATTAAATATTTGAAAAAGGGAAACATGAAGGTAATTAAAATTTTTTTTCTATTATCTTCGATTTTATTTATACGGTTCGTTTTTCTTAGGGTAGGCACAGCTCGTCAGCCTTTATGGATTGCACGCCACTGGGTTCCGGGCTCGAATCCCAGTTGTTACCGTTATCTTTTCTTTACTGTGTCTTTTCGGTTTCATGCTTCGTTTTGAGAGCTGTTAATATTTTGCTTTAATAATTTAAAATATATTACAATGAGGTTTTTAAGCTTCAATAATTTATTCCAAAATTGAATGAAAATTAATAAGTATTCTAGGAAATGGTTTTTTTTTTTTTGGATTTCTCATTGACTTAATTTGACGCTGTCAATGTCACCGTTTCCATAAATGAAAAATAAAATTTGTAATGTTGGTATAAAAAGTGCATTATAGATAGACACAGAAAACATTTATGATTAGATTGTTTTTGAAATTAATTATGTATTTAAGTTACACTAAAGAATAAAAGGATCTCAGTATTGTACCCAAAATGGTTAAATTATAGAAAAAAATTAAGATTCATTGTCATATTGTCATATTTTTTGGCATTTGACAAACAAAAATTAATATTTAACATGCTCTCAAATATTTTTTTATTGAAAGTTGCGTGCGAATATGACTTGCTCAAAATTTGTTGTAAATTAGAAAACAATATGCAAGCTGCTAATTTTTGAGAAATTTTACAAAAATTGTCCGCACTCTTTTTTGTATTAGTATTAGAGAGATGGCAATAGCGATGAGTCGTTCATGAACGAGCCGTTCATTTGTGTCGGATCATTTTGACGAGTCTTGAGCATACTTCTCCTGGTAAACCATACCACGGCTGAATTCAGCTGTGACTCTTTTTGACAGACCTTGTTACCACTTGAGAAAGATTGTTTATTTATCTAAAAAGATAAACATATCTCAGATTTTCGATAGTATTCTTGCGCATTTCTACGATGATGCATTTTTAAATAAGGTCCTTTGTTATAATTTGTTTAAACAAAATCATCGTATACGTGTCTAACTTCTACAAGGCTAAATTATGCCCACGACCGTGGGACTTGCAATTAATATTTGGTGCTATGGCGCATCTTAAAGAATTTGTTTTCAATGGTTCACACATTCGTGTGCAGAGAGATAAGAATAATTACCGCATTTACATGTGTGCAGGCACTGTACAGTTCGTGAACGCCGCCTGTTAGTCTGGCATCTGGACGTTTTGTACCTACACTTATACGCTCGGAGCTGGGAGCTGTATGAACTGGGAGTCGGCTCTTAATATGTGCCGGCTCTTAAATGAGCCGTCGTTCAATCGAGTCTTACGAAAATGCTGAGCTTGTACCGATAGGATGGCAAGTTGCCCCTTTTTGCTAACATACATTATTTTTATAAAAAATTAATAAAAATAATTATGTGGCTATCACATCATAAAAAAAGATGCAACTTGCCTATGTTTATCACATTTGCCTCTTAATTTGCAATGTTTCTTTTATTTTTATTTTTTGTAATTTTTAAAAAATATTTTGTGATGGAAAGATCTCTTTGTGATTATTTTGTGGATTGATTTTTAAAATAATCGCCAAAACAAAAATCTTGAAATTAATTATTTTTATTATTGACAAATGTGTCGGCCATGTAATAAGATTGATTGGTTTAATTGATATCTTTTTAAATATACATATATTAATTAGTATTTTACGTAGGTTTACTAACTAAATAAATATTCTGTCGGTGTATTGAAAAAGGCATTACTTTATTTACATAGCTAATTTTAGGTATTTTAAAGGAATCTTTATAATTTTAGCTATTAAAAAATCACAACAAAGAAATTGAATCAATTTAGCAATAAATTTACTGCATTTTATGAAAGCATCGATTATTGTCGCAATTAATTTTCATTCGCCATAGCAAATAGTTTTTTTTTCTCTCCTATCGAAGGTAAATAGTTTTTCTTTCTTTTTTAGCAATCATCAAGGCAATCTTTACTATAACTAAATGGAATTGCACTCATATAAACCGGTTAGTACCCGAGTTGACAAATGCATCGGGTTCTGTCCTCGTTCCTTACATTAGCAACATTTTCTGCTTGCAATGATGGTAGTGTTGTAAAAAAGAAATAAATAAAATTCTGTCAGTATTTTTAATGTGTAATATTTGAAAACAGAAAATAATGTTCACACACAAACGAGTATAGCTTTACGCAATGTTGGAGACGGCCAAAGGAGGAACTAACGAATTAACTACATATTTAAAGATCAATTGTTTTTCTTATGACCATAATACAAAAAATATTGAGATTTAAGTAAAATTGTAGATCGGCAGTGACGGACAGTGCCGCTGTTACATGTATTCGCAAAGTGGTCCGTACCAACCTCTGGGGGTCCATATACATTTGCGAGGGGTCCATGGCAGAGGGAAAAAAAGTAGGTCCATGGATCGGAGCTCATTTAGACTTCCACATAGTAGCACCAAGTTTTGGACAGACAGAGGGGGGGGTTCGCGGAAAATTGAAAGAACGTCAAAGGGGTCCACGGGGGAAAAAAGGTTTGGGAACCTATAGTCTAGGCTCATCAGATGCCGCCTGATATGTCCGAGAGCGTTCAAGTTGTCTATATTTGCGACAGTACTCCGCTTTGGTTTTGGGTCCGTACCCGTTGTTATTAGTGTCAATCTCTTTGGAATATTTACTCTTTTGTTTTCGATTTTTGTAATTCTGTTTTTTTTTTCTAAACTTTTTCAAATTCACAGCCTTGTATCTTTTTGAGTTTTTGAGATACGTACTTGGAACCTAGGACGAGTTGTAACATATTCACTCCTCTTCAAATCAACACTTGGTTCACTCGGATAAGATAATTAGTCTATGAGATATGATCACATTTATGGACACATGTCGAATCGTGGCTTCACTTTGCACGACATCTGGCCGCCACAAATATCCGAGCGGTACTGGCACAAACATACATTCTTCCTCTTTAAAACATATGTGTTGTCGCTCATTTGGACACGGTTGCCACCCAACACCCCGCATTGTTTATAAAGACGTTTTCACGTCAAAGAAAAACTGTAAATTTGTACCAATCCTATGGAATTTTTTTTCGTCATCTATATTTTCGGGAACTTATCTCGTCTGTAAATCTTGGTATTTAATATTTTGCTTTTGTAATATCGTCCCCTTACTGGTAAAACTCATTAAGTGCCATATGTATGACATCACACAATAGTGACTTATACTTCTAATGGGTCCATATATCAAATGTGAAAGGCAAAAAGCAATAATCTAGGTAACTTTTTTCAATTAGGGCAGCTCTAAAATATTTCTCTATGCCATATTCAGTTTTTTTATTATTATTAACCCCTCAAGTCCTTTTTGTTCCCAATGGGGAACAAGTAACTAATAGCGGTATCTAGCTACTTGTTCCCCATCAGGAACAAAAAGGTTCCAGGGGTTTTAAACCTTTTTACAATATGGAGAACATCACAGCTAAATAATTTCTTACAAATGATTATTCTTATATTTATCATTATAGTTTTAGACATGATAATTTTTGTGAATGCCAGCTTTAAGAATGCAGAGCAAACCCCGATATTCAAGCCTAGTTAATTATACCGTCATAATCTTCATCACATATTGTTTCTTTGATATCTTGCTTTTTATGGTTGTAATTGTCATTTTATTGTTTGTAGCCTTTGGTGGTAGATGCTCTCAGTATCACCCTGGTGAAAGACCACCATTCGGGATCGAAACGTTGCTTGAAATGGCAATAGCTGTGTTTTGTGACCAGATCTGAACAGCCAGGTACTCCTTCCCCACCCCACTCCATTTAGCCTCACATAATTGGGGAAAGTTGGGAGCAGCTGGGACTCTTGTGCGGTATTCACATATCTTGTATGAGAACGACGGCACAAAAGCGAGATGACTGCAGGCATATAAAGAGTATGCATTCGCATATTGTGTTAATTAGTCTATTGACTATTATTCAGCCATCCCAATATCATAGTAAAACCCTAATGTAAGCAACGGAAGCAATTTTTCCAACATGCCTTCCATCGATACGCTTTGTGTAACTTTAAGTGACCAGCTCCGGCACGGGGTCTCCATCGAAGTCAAAGTCATGTTAGCCTCTCAGAAACTGAGTGTGCTATACAGATCCCGCAGATACTTTAATAGTACACAACTGCTGACCCTGTACAAATCGCAAGTGCGCCCACTGTTGAATTTGGCAGCCACTCCTGAAATGGAGCTTTAAAATACCTGAACAAAACCCTTGACTGCAGAAACGGGCGGTCCGTTTGATAGATTCCTCATATCTTAAACGAATTGCAATCTTTAGAGCACAGGTGTTGGTGGCAATGCTATCCTGTCATTGATACCTTCGGCACTAGTGCACCTGTCAGGAAACATGCCAAATGCGCGCCCAACATTTATACACAGTTGACATTTATTTGCCACATGAGAACATGTTGCCTCTATGAATCATTCTTGTGTTCAACAGCTCGACTGTGGAATGATTTGCCGCCCTCTGTGTTTTCTCCCTCCTACAACATGGGTCAATCCCAAGACCCATGTTCATTCCTTCCTCTCCTCAAAAAGACCCTTCACACAGCATCCTCAAAGATGACAGGCCTCGAGGGAAATTATTTTCCTCAGGGCCTCCTGCTTGGGATTGATGTAAAAAATAATGTAAATGTCTTTATACAAAAGACATGCTTTGCACTGTGTGGACAAGCAGAACTTTAGTGAGTGTTGCATAATAATATTTATAATTGACTAGTTTTGGATAGCAGTGTTTGCTCTGCATACGTTTTAATGATATATATTATATATTTAGCTTTACACGCAATATATTTTAGTCATTTTTGTTTAGTTTTTATTACTATGGATTTTTTTAATACAAAGGAGTGTTTTTTACTCCGCAAATAAACACATTGCAATGTATATCTGACAATTATTTTTTACTATCTGAAATAACATGTGAATATTATATTACTGCTAAGTATGTAAGATTAAATAAAAATTAAAAAAAAAAAAAAAAACAGATGGTATTATAATAAAATTGTTAGAAAATTTTTCAAATTTCTTTTATTTGTCGCTAACACGAATAATAGAGATAAGGTAGATATTATTAGTATGAAATTGTGTCTAAAAGTGTCGCCAACATCGTTCACCTATACCGCTGCAAATTGCATCTATTGCACGGCTAGCTCAATTGGTAGAGCATGGTACTCTTGATCAGTGGCGGCTTTATCTAGAGAGCGATTGTGCAGTGAACTCCATTAAAGTATGAAAATATCAGACTAGCTTGCATTATAAACAGCGTGCTGTTATAATTCCGCGTTTAGAATCCATGCGACTGAATACTACGGTCGAAGAGCAACTCAATATTCCCATGGGCGCTGCGCTGAATGGATTCAGCACATCTGGGCTCACAATCCCAAGCAAATACTTCATATAAAAAACAAACAAATGACACAATCTCTCCGATGGTGAAATTAAATAACCTAGGCTGAACCACGTTGAAGTTTGTGCCCAGCGCTAACGAAGAAATACGTGACCACGAAAGTTTGACAAGTGTCACCGAGATGGCCCCCTATCGGTTACTTTGCCGGCCGACTGAACTTTGCACAATAAGGATGCAAGTTAAATGTTATTATTTTACTTTCTATAGTTAGTAGTAAATATTTGTAAGTTTTTATTTTCTTGTTCCCGCATTTCTCGAATCATTTGCTTTTAACGGCATTTGTAAATTTACTAGTAAACCAATTGCCTCTCTATTTGACGACTTGCCAAAGGGCAACAAGTACATTTTGATGAAATATAATATCTTCTCGTCAATTTATGATTGAACCCCCAGTTCAAAAGACCACGAACTGCCGCTACTCGCAATCTCAGCGTCGTGGGTTTGTGCCCCGCGTTGGGCGCCAATCTAAAATCTTAACTTTCCTACGATAACATCTGTCACCAGTTTCATTTAGTTTTAAAAATAAAATAAAACAATTGAAAGTATACGTCGCCAATCCTTTTCACTATCTTCATGGACCGAATCAGCAGAAATAGGCAAACACTGGGTGCAGTAATAGTTGGCGATACAGAAATCAGCTCGTTATTGTTTGCCGATGACACCGGGAGGTTAACTGCATCCCAGGAGGAGCTACACGAGCGCTAGGAAGAGACCAAACTCACTGTAACATCTTCGCTAACGGGGCATAGTTGAAACAGGTTGACCAATTTAAATACCTTCGGGTTGAATTCTCAAGCGATGGCCGGCAAGAAGGAGAAATTGACCGTAGGATAGGTACAGCAAGCGGTGTGCTGCGTTCTCTTTACATCTCAGTGATAAGGAAAGCTGAGTTAAGTATTGAGACAAAGTTGGCAGTGCACAAATCAGTTCACGCTTACTTATAGTCACGAGATCTGGATGTTGAACGAGCGTACACGTTCTAAGGTCAAAACTGCTAAAATGAGATTTTTGAGAGGAGTTGCAGGAGTGTTACGAGATGGGATCGACTAAGAAGCTAGATGATCCGGGAGGAGCTTAACATCGAATCACTATTACTCTTCATAGAAAAGTCGCAATTGAGGTGGCTTAGGCACGTGTTAAGAATGCCAGAAGGTCGAATTCCACTGAAAATCCTGAGTGCTATTCCAGAGGGAAGACGTCCAGTGGGCCGCCTCAGAGATAGGTGAGAGAAGCAACTCCAGAGGTTGTGCCCTCGCAGAGGCTGGAGCTACTGTGGACGAATGCTGTAAACACAGCGCAGGATAGGGACGCCTGGAGGTGCCTTGTCGATACAATAGGTCCCCGACCCGAGTAAGACAAGGGGAAGAAGATGTATGTATGTGCAATTGAAAGTATAAAAATAAGGTCTTGTCATATCTTGAAGAATAATTTGATATTTGAACTTGGCCAACTTTAATAAATCAAAGAAATTATAATCTAACAGTCCGCAGAGGATTTGCTAAGAAATTACAACTACATTTGATATTCTTATTGTTTCTAACATTTGACCCCATATCACTCAAATTATGCAACAAAAGATTAAAATTATAAACCAATGATTAAAATATAAATAAGGCCCACTGTCCACGCAGACGTAGCTTCATAGAGGCTTCAAAATGTATCGTGCTGCTTGTGCAGCCAGGCGGACAAAGGCCTATCCACGAGGCGTATATTTTCTCGCGTTTATGATACTTTCTAACAACGATGACATTATTTTAACCTACTATTTACACCGAAGACAACAATCATTTTGGATACATCCATACTTATTTTGACCGGTCATTTCTTCGGCTGGCTAAGTCCTCCATCACGACATAAGCAACATCTTCCGCTTACTGTGATGGTAGTAGGAGATTTTCAAAGATTGTCATGTTTTTCATAACCTGGAAATATCTGTCTTTAAAAAAAAAAATGTTGCCGCACTTCTGGTCCATTTGCCTGAGATTAATTATCTTCATAAATGTATTTGCAATCCAAGAGTTACAATGGCGCCCTTTAAATGACTAAATAACTATTATTATTATTATTATTTTTAGTGTACTGTTTATACTGATAAGTAAAGCTTTGCTTTCGAAACATGTTGATATTTACATATTTTAAAAAGTTGTGTAAACAAGGTTATTCTTATTAATTTTTTACTAAATAACTATCCACTTAATTATTTATTGATGCGGAGACAGTTTGTGTAGCTCCCGCGAGCACTCATAGCCATAGGCCCATTGTGCTATCTCCCATTTTATCTTATTCCTTTGATAGTAACCCGGTCCCTTTGATAAAGTTCACCAGGGTTGTCATTGGATATTATGTCTTCCCAGGTAGCTGAGTCTTCTTCCCATCAAGGCGGAACATTGGCACCATAGGTGAATTGGAGTCTCTTCATCCTCTTCACATTTCCTACAACTATCGGTGTTTTCCGCTCCCAGCAGCTGCATGTGTCTCCTGAGGTGGCAGTGTTCCCCAGTTCTTACAAAATTTTTATTGGAATAACTTATTGAAGCTTATAAACTTCATTGTAATATTATTTTAATCATTAAAGATAATATTAATAAATCTCAAATGAAATATGAAACAGAAAAGACATAGAAAATAAAAATAGCTTCATAATCTCAAATCTAAATCGTCAGACTCAACCTCCCAGGACAGCTATAGACCGATCTCAATTGCTACTGCCGTTGCAAGATTATTTGAACGTTTACTACTGGATCGAGTCGGACCCAGCATGGAAACTAATGACAACCAAATGGGTTTCAAAAAGCAGGCCTCTACCGATGCAGCCATATTTACAGTGAAAAGAACACTAGAATACTATAGAAATAAGAAAACCACCTCATACGCATGTTTCCTTGACCTGAGTAAGGCCTTCGACAGGGTTTCTCACCCGCTGTTATGGGCTAAACTCAGGGATAGAGGCATATCATCGGAGGTGATACACATCGTCGACTTGTGGCACAGACCGCAGGAAAACCTAGTAAGGTGGAAAGACGGTCTTTCCGAACCTAAAGAGCGGCGTCAGACAGGGTGAATGCATGTCCCCGATATTGTTCAACGTTTACATGGACGAACTAACTGAAAGGCTAAACAATGCAAGGGTAGGCTGCCACATCGGAGGACAGTGTCTGAACAACATCAGTTATGCGGACGACATGGTACTAATGGCACCGTCTATAAGAGGGCTGCGCATTCTCCTGAAGATCTGCGAAGAGTTTGCTGAAGAAACAAACTTGTCTTATAACCCCAATAATAACAGCTCTGTTGGTCATAAGATATAGACAAGGCCCGACTAGTATTCCTGCAGCTACCCTGAACGGTGTGATCCTGAAGGTGACTGAAGAAACCAAATACCTAGGACATATAATCACCAGTACTCTGATGGATGATGATGACATTGATAGGCAAAGACGAGCTCTCAGCGTAAAATCGAATATGCTCAGTAGAAGATTTCGTCTTTGTAGTACCGCTGTGAAAAGGACTCTCTTCCTTGCCTTCTGCGCAACGTTGTACACCTGCGAACTTGGGCAAACTACAAAAAGAGTAGTATGGAAAGACTTCGTGTACAGTATAATAACGCCTTCCGCATAATGTTTGGCCTCCCCAGATACTGCAGCGCTTCCAGTATGTTCACGGAGGGGCGAGTTTCCGGTTTTGCAGCCCTTATAAGATCCAGGGTGGCTGGAATGAGGGAAAGAATAAACAGCTCCAGGAATATCCTCATCATGGAAGCCCGCCTCAGTCCAGCCTCCAGCATCGACGCATACTGGAGAAATATATTGTCCCCTCATAATATAAATGCCGCAGCACCTTAAAGGATTTATTTTCATATATGTACTTATTTAGTTAAATTCTTCTTTTTTTATTTTAATTCTCGTTTTATGTTGTGATGTATCACCATCACTGTCTTATAATTTTTGTATATTTTTCTATAACTATTGCATGTATATTTTATATGGAATGTGTGGGACTGCACTAACCTCCCCACATACCGGAATAAACATTTATTATTATATTATTATTATTATTATGATAAGTCAATAGATGTCCCATATAAATAAAGATCAGATAGGTATATCAGAGACATCTAGTATATCCAGATTGCAAATAAATTCGGGAAGAATCTTGTAGTCAATATAGAAAGATAGCAGCAAAAAATATATGGGAATTAATTGAAGATGATATTAACAGTTCTTAAATTGTAGTATGATATCGATAAAAATGACGGAGAGCAAAAAGGTGGCATTAACTCAATTAGCTTGGGCGCTGGTCCTGGATGATAGACTGAGAGGTCCTGGGTTCGAATCTCAGATGCGACCGTTACTCTTTTATTTTGTGTTTTTCCAAAAATTAAATTCAATCCACCGTATACAGAAATCTGTTTTTTTTTCTATTCTCAAAAATGTTCTAAAACACCATAAATTTTTCATTTTTTTATATTTTTTTGTTAGTAGTATAAGATACAAATTAAATATTACACATGTACACTTTTCTTACGAACTAAACTCTATCACTAAATATAGTAATCGCCCAGGTTCACGTGCCTGTAGTTGACGTGGTGGCTCGATCTCAAACCGGCGTTCATCTCTTCCGCCGTATACCCCGACTGATACTTAGGCTGCTGGACATAGTAGGACTCTGGCGTTCGCACGCTAATTCCATGTCCGGTTGACTCTGAGGCGGCGAATGAACTATCCGCTAACGGAACGTTCTTTGTGAAGGCTCCTTGATATCTACGTGGAGCGTTATATTTCCCGTTGTTTGTTCCCAGGTTCTGATTTCTGTACTGATAATTGTTGCCCGTCTGCTGAATATTTGCGGGGTCTTGATAGTTGTTATTATTTCTGAATCTCGCAAAGGTGTAGTCTCTGTCTGGAGATCCGAACGGGCTTGGATAATTACGTACGGGCGTTAAATTCGGTATTGTCGGATTAAGTGCGTCGTTTAAAGTCACGTCGTAATCATTCTCAATCACGTCAGCCAGGTTTTGTTTGATTGAAATGTTTTCCGGTATTCTTGGAGTGTATGGTTTGTTTGTCGGTTTGTAAGAATCTAAGATTTGTGGCGATGCTTTGAAAACTGCATCTTTTTCAATCTGTTCAGGACGGTTGACTTGGTTATATTCTTGTTCTTGAGTTTGCTGTTCGTACTGCACGTGTCCACGGTAATTGGACACTCCACTAGGAGTGGCGGTGTCCTTTTCAAAGCTCGATGGCTGTACTCTATCATAGTTTGAGTTGGCTTCGTTATTTGCAGCGTCAGTTTCGTCCGCTTTCTGTTTGCTTTGCATGTAGCTCATCTGCTTGTTCAAATTTCTTTCTCCACTTGTGCTTGCGTCCTTTGGGCTTTCCGTCTCTTCATAACTCTGATATCCCTGAATGTATTCTGCAGAGTAATTCTCAGCTGGGTCCCTTTCATTGGATCCCTGTTTAGTGTCGTAATCATTCTCATAGTTATAATCAGCTAATGGTTTCTCTGTTGTGGTGGTGGATGTAGTTGTACTAGTTGATGTTGAAGTGGTCGTGAATTGTGTTGTTTTGTCACCGTTCCTTCCTCCCACGGCTTGTAGTCCCCTTGGCAAGTAAGGGCTGCCTCCCCTAGAAGGCAAGAAAGGCCTTTTCACCACCCGGACAATTCCTTTGGAGCTTTTCACTGTTGTTGCTGCTTCAGTAGTAGTAGTTGTCGTGGTGGTGACTGTTTCTTTGTTCTTAGATAAAAAAGGCTTTTGAGCAGGTTCCTCTACTTCGCCCCTTGCAATTTCCTCAACTTCTTCCTCTGGTTCCTTATCTCTTGTTGAGATTGTATGACTGTCTTCATTCTTTTTGCTATTCTTTCTACTTGGCACTTCATCTTCGTAGTAATCATCTTCCTCTACTGCTTTTACTGGCCTCTTTCTTGAGGGATATCTAGTATCTTCTCTACCTCTGTTTACGGCTGGTCTTCTCGGCCTAACTTCTTCAATATCATCATACTCTTCATCATCTAATGGTCTTCTATCATCTTTTAATGGCCTTCTGTCACTTTTTAAAGGCCTTCTATCATCATTCAACTGCCTCCTGTCATCTTTTAATGGCCTTCTATCGTCACTGAATGTCCTTCTATCTTCTTTAACATCTTGAATGTTATCTGGTCTCCTCTTCCTCAAGTTCCCCGACGCACCGGAGAGACGTTTTGGTGCGTCTTCGTCAAAATTTGACCTCGTTCTATCTTGGTTAGGTTTATATTTCTCTCTTTCCGCCGGATCTGGTCTAGTCCTAGAATAAGATGAGCTCTTTTGAGAAGGAGATGTTGATTTTGGATCCTCCGCTTCATAGTCATCATAGTATTCGTCATCTAAAGGGGCGGCAGTCGTCGGAGCTTGAGTTACATATTTGAATTTGTCTTTTGCACTGCTTGGTACAGGCCTAGCAATCTTGGGTGCGACTCTTGGCTTACTGAAGATTGATCCTCCGCTTGGTTTGACCAGAGCTCCCCCCGCAGTTGGTTCTATCCTGTCTTCGTTTCTGTCATCATTTCTGTTTCTTCCTTCATTCCTGTAAGGTCTTTCTCTTGTATCATCTCTATCCCTCTGCCTCTCTCTCGAGGGCCTCTCCTCTCTATATCTGTCTTCATCTTTATCTGCGCCATTCCTATTAGGCCTATTTCTTGAAGGTCTTTCTTCTATTTCTTTGTCATCATCTCTACTCTTCAAAGGACGCCTTGGCCTGTCATTTTCTCTTCGATCATCACCTTCTTCTTTTGATTCTGTTGTTGTTGAAGGTGTCAATGGAGGTCTGTTTGACTTTCTGATGTAGTCTTTTGCTCTGGTGGTGACTTCGTCTTCTTCCACGGGTTTGGGTCTGCTTTCCGGTCTTTCCCTTTCTTCGGCTGGCCTCCTGCCGCCCTGTTTGCGAGGTCTACTGTAGCTTCTTCCGTCTTCGTAGTCATCTGTTTCTCCTCTGTTTCTACCCTCTGCTGCTGGCCTGCGCGCATACCTATAATACGAAAGAAAACTGCATTAAACCTGATGCAAATTTTTATAAATTGTATTTTCCTAACCCATTGAATTTGCGTCTAGAAAATATGATGGATTTTTATCATTGGCTAAGAACTGAACCAACCTCTCGTCTTCGTAATCATCGTCATCATAAGCTGGTCTTCTCTGTGCCGGGCGCGGCCTCTTGTTCCTCCTCCTGCTTCCCGATCTTCCTCCCTCGCTGTATGGTCTCCTGGAAAAAATACTTTTTTTTAGGACAAGGCTATTGAAATAATATATACATACAATGTAACATTTTAAAGTAGACATAAATTGAGGGCGCTGCGATCGTTTAAAAGGGTGTAAATGACAAGAAAAAGATAGCTCATAGGAAAATCTATGTATGTTAAAAAAACACAACGGTGGTTGTGTAGCTAGTTATGTCCCTCCTGCAGATCATTATTCGGCCCATGCCTTTCCATGGTGATAATCTACTGCAGATCGTCGTTGCTCGTGGTGATCATCCACGTCTTTCCGTGATAACAATCCCCGATGTTATTCCTCGTAATCCTTGGTTAATTTAGTATGACATTTCAAATTAAAATAAAACATACCTCTCATCTTCGTAATAGTCTTCCGCCGCATATTCGTCATCGTAGTAGTCGTATTGAGGGCGGCGCCTTCGGGAGGGCCTTCTGCGGCCCCCAGCGCGCTGGGGTGGGGGCGGAGGCGCGGGCGTGGTGGTCGTGGTTGTGGTGGGCACAGGCCTGGCGGTGGTGGCCTGGTACAGGTCGTCGTTCCTGGAAAGGCGCTTAATTAGTGACCGTCACTTGTTACCGAATCGGGGTGGACACTTTATTATGCTCAGCTCTCATATACATGATTATCCAAAATGATAGACTCATTTTCGTATCGCTATATTTCCTGAATTGTAAGGTATACTCGTATGTGAATGACCTATATAGCAATTAAAAGAAGAGGTCCGAATGTTTCGAATCCCACCGCTAGATCGCTCATAGTTGCGTAAACGACCGCTAGAGTGCTTGCGCCGCCAAGCAGCTATTTCGCTGTCAGTTTTGAGTAAAATGGCAATTCTACAGCACATGGTTTTCTGTGTTCGTGAGTTCTGTAAAACTGAGACGGCAACTGTAGTGCAGCATACCTTTCGTCTCCATTTCAACGTTGAAACTTCAACTAGGAAGAGCTATTGTCATTGGTATCTCAAATATGAACAAAATGGATATTTCTGCAAAGGAAAAGGCCTGGGCTGACTGCGTGTATCAGAGAAAAACGTGTGAAATTGAGTCCATGATTTTGAATAACCCTGTATTATGATGAACCATCGACTAAATCCGTGAATCCTGCTGTGAGACCCATAGACTACACTTGAACGGAGCCGCTTTGGGTGCTTAACCCGGTGTTAGTGATGACAAACCTCCATGAAATATTTTTGCAAATATCTCTGAGATGATTTTAATGTTTTATGTGCAATTTCATATACTTTTAACTAACATGAAAGTTTCTTTTAAACATTTAAAAATATAACTGATCAATAATATTTACGAAAAGTTATCAAATTTCCTTTTTGTTGCATATTTATCTATTGATAATATAACCCCGATTACAACAAAACTTTAAGCGATATTGGCCGTTGTCTCCATCAGAAGCCATGTGGTGTACCGGGGTGTTAGTTGAAGTTTTCCGGTTTTACTCATAGATGTCGCTAGAGATATGTATACATTTCTATGATTTGGCATCTATGTCATATTTTTCTATGGACATTAACCTTCAAAAATACACAAGTTACATTCTGCCAAAATAATAGTGTCATGGTTGGTTACCTCAGTGAATATGTCGAGTTTCGTTCCAAGTAAATCGCATTTGCGGCATTCGTTGCTTTTCTTATTTCATCAAAAGAAAAAAGCAGTTGAAGCTCATCGATTGCTGGTAGAAACTTATAGTGAACATGCTCCAGTGATTAGAACATGTGAGACATGGTTTCGTCAATTTATTTTGAGAACCCGAAGCGGAAAAAATCATGGCTTTCACCTGGTGAGGCCGGCCCATCGACTCCAAGGCCAAATCGCTTTAGCCGTAAGACAATGCTCGGTGTTTGGTGGGACCAGTGTGGTGTGGTGTACTTCAAGTTATTAAAACCTGGTGAGATGGTGAATACGGATCGCTACCGACAACACATTCTCAATTTGAATCATGCGTTGATTGAAAAACGGCCGGAATGGGCCCAAAGACATGGCAAAGTTATCCTACAACATGACAACGCACCGCCTCATACAGCTTAAGTAGTGAAGAACACTATCAAAGCATTGAATTGGGAAATATCATCGCACCCGCCGTACTCTCCAGACCTTGTCCCGTCCGAATATCACCTTTTCGCATCGATGGGACACTCACTCGCAGAGCAGCGCTTCGCCAATTTTGAAAAAGTCGAAAAATGGCTCGTCGAATGGTTTGCCTCGAAAGAGAATTTTTTTTTTTGGACTGGTATCCATGATTTGCCTCAAAGATGGGCAAAATGTATAAAATCCGATGGTCAATACTTTGAATAAAAAATTTTTTGAGATTCCCTTGAGAATTAAGCGTTTTCTTTATTGAAAAAACCGGCAAACTTCAACTAACACCCCTGGTAAATAAATAAATAAATAATCGAAAATAAGATATTACACCTTTTAAGTGAATTTGATGGGATTTCTTAAACCCCACTTCACAAAAGGAGTCAATTTTTTTTACTTCTTGAATGCTGGGCTAGTATTGTACCATGGTCGTTCCTCATTACGTACAACTGTGGAGAAACCGTTGAATGGGGAGATTGCTAGTAATAAAGAGGGTCCTCACTTGCTGTAGTATTTGTGCGAGTTGACGCAGTCTACCTCGGAGACGAAGTGGCAGATGAACGTCTTCTGGTCGAAGGCTGTGTAGTTGGCGCACAGAAAGTCTACGCGCACCCCGTAAAGACAGTGGTGGTAGATCTGAAATCAAATGGAGACCATTAATTTTTATAGAAACAATTTCCACTCATTAATCCATCCATTCTGGAAGGGCTGGACATCCAAAACCTATCAACTGTCTATTTACAGTGCATCCTTGGAAATTTTGGACACGTTGGTCGCCAAAGTAAGAACTTGAACCGGGAGAAGCTCATGGTTAATCGATGATATTTGCAGAATGATAGCTGGCCTGTGGAATGATTTACCTACTTTTATATTTCCTCCATCCTACAATATGGTACATAAAAAAATGTGAACTTAAAATACTTTTTCTCAAGTTGTTGCCTTATTACTGAGGATCGTGGCTCCCACTCTAATTGCCACGACGAACCAGGCTCATTCACTCCTCATGATCCTGAGGAGTTGAGGATGTGGCGGTTCCAATTTTCAAGTCAAATACTCTTATTTCTAAGCGCTGGCGTCCCTGAACCGGCCCGCCTTTTGAACCTATGCTCACTATTTCCGGAACTGTCTTCAATACATTTGCTTCCAGACTCCGCTCAAGTCAACACCTCTCCTTCAGTGTCATATTAATTGCTATCTCCTTAATATTGGAAGCATACAATTTTTACACTGGTAACTAATTAAACTTTACAAGGATTACGACTTAAAACAGACAGAAACTATTTATATAAAAATAACGACATTCGGAATCACATTATGGATAACATCATACCTGGCATTTAAATTCCGTGTCCGCATAAAACCCATCATGAAGTCCATCGCATTTGAAGGACATCTGTTCCGGGGGCGGCACCAGTGACAGGAAGGGGTAGGAGGACAGGTTGTACCCGTTGAGCTCGCGAGGCAGGTTGGGGTCGTAGATGTAGTCCTTCTGAGGGATGCCCGTGTACTTGGAGGTAGTCGTTTCCGTGCCGTTTGCGGTGGCGTTCCTGATGCCATCGGAGTCTGGACCCTGGAATGGTAAATGATTGTTAGTGTGGTTGTTGATTGACTGATTTGGACGTGAAAGGTAAGTTTGGATGTGGATTTTGATTTGGAATTGGGTTTGAAGAAGGATGTTGATGTTGATTAGGAATCTGTGTTCTGAAAGTTTATGGATTGTTGGTGTTTTGTTGATTGATTGATTTGGATGTGAAAGGTTAATTCGATTGTGCAAGAATTAGGTTTAGCGAATGTTGATACTAATTCGGAAACTGGGCTTCGGAATAGTAAACAATTGTTGGTGGGGTTGTTGATTGATTGATGCTAAATATAAGATTTCTTGTGCAAGAATTGGGCTTGAACAAGGATGTTGATTTTAAATCGGAATATGGGCCCTGGAAGGTAAATAATTGTTGGTGGGGTTGTTTATTGATTGATGCTAAATATAAGATTTCTTGTGCAAGAATTGGGCTTGAACAAGGATGTTGATTTTTAATCGGAATATGGGCCCTAGAAGGTAAATACTTGTTGGTGGGGTTGTTTATTGATTGATGCTAAATGTAAGATTTCTTGTGCAAGAATTGGGCTTGAACAAGGATGTTGATTTTTAATCGGAATATGGGCCCTGGAAGGTAAATATTTGTTGGTGGGTTTGTTGAATGATTGATGCTAAAGGAAAGATTTCTTCTGCAGAATTGGGCTTGAACAACGATGTTGATGTTTAATTGGAATATGGGCCCTGAAAGGTCAATAATTGTTGGTGGGGTTGTTGATTGATTGATGCTAAAGGTAAGATTTCTTCTGGAGAATTGGGCTTGAACAACGATGTTCATGTTTAATTGGAATATGGCCCATGGAAGGCCAAATAATTGATGGTGGGGTTGTTGATTGATTGATGCTAAATGTAAGATTTCTTGTGCAAGAATTGGGCTTGAACAAGGATGTTGATTTTTAATCGGAATATGGGCCCTAGAAGGTAAATACTTGTTGGTGGGGTTGTTTATTGATTGATGCTAAATGAAAGATTTCTTGTGCAAGAATTTGGCTTGAACAAGGATGTTGATTTTTAATCGGAATATGGGCCCTAGAAGGTAAATACTTGTTGGTGGGGTTGTTTATTGATTGATGCTAAATGTAAGATTTCTTGTGCAAGAATTGGGCTTGAACAAGGATGTTGATTTTTAATCGGAATATGGGCACTGGAAGGTAAATAATTGTTGGTGGGGTTGTTGAATGATTGATGCTAAAGGAAAGATTTCTTCTGCAGAATTGGGCTTGAACAACGATGTTGATGTATAATTGGAATATGGGCCCTGAAAGGTCAATAATTGTTGGTGGGGTTGTTGATTGATTGATGCTAAAGGTAAGATTTCTTCTGGAGAATTGGGCTTGAACAACGATGTTCATGTTTAATTGGAATATGGCCCATGGAAGGTCAAGTAATTGATGGTGGGGTTGTTGATTGATTGATGCTAAAGGAAAGATTTCTTCTGCAAGAATTGGGCTTGAACAACGATGTTGATGTTTAATTGAAATATTGGCCCTGGAAGGTAAATAATTGTTGGCGGGGTTGTTGATTGATTGAAGCGAAAGATACGTTTTTTGCGAAATTTGAGCCTGAAAAAGGATGTTGATGTTAATCCAGAATTCTGGTCTTGAAAGCTTATTCATTTTTGGTGGTTTGTTAATTGATTGAATTAGTTTTGAAATGTTAATTTGGTTGCGCGGAATTTATGTTCGATTGCGAACGTGAGTGATAATACGAGTATGTGTTTCTTTTTGCTAGATTCGTTATCTATAAGAGAAAAAGGTACAAATATTCACAGCTGCCTAGTAGCTATCAAATTATCGATTGAGGAAATCAACTCCTGGGACTTTTCGAAATGTCGAAAGATGAAAACAACGTTTGAGGATTGTCGGAAAAACACCGAGGAACAAAACATTTATGCTAATCGAAACATGTCGGAAAAAGGTAAACAACGATTAAGGCTTATCTAAAAAGTCGGAAAGAGGTAAACAACGATTAAGATTTATCTAAAAAGTCGGAAAGAGGTAAACAACGATTAAGGCTTAGGAGGATCATTGGAAAGGGATAGAAGAAAGGAAAATCGAATAAGACAATTGTTAATCTATCTACATATAAAATGGTGTCCCGTTGTTTGTTTGTTTTTTATACAAATCTACAGTTTTATTCCGAGCTTGATGAAATTTTACACACTTGACGTTCAAAACAAGAGGAAGGTCACTATCTACATGAAATTTAGAAAAACCACCCTATCACTCATTTACTTCTTGATGAAATTTTGCATACTTTACGTTCAAAATAAAAGGAAAATTACTGGGTATGGGTAGCACATCACAACCTCAAAACTTTAATCGAAATCATTCATAACCCCGGGCAACGCCGGGTACTTCGGCTAGTAATTCATAAATCCGAATGGAAACGTGCGGAGTCCTCTTTTGCCTACCATAGTATGTAACACTGCAGTATGTAACAGAATATATGAATTTATTTGTGTTACAAATCGTTAAATTCCATACATTCCAATGTGGCGTGCGGTGGAATCGCTGACCGCACCATAGCACGCTTAAAAATAATTAAAATATTCATATTTAGAGTTATTCTTAGTGTCCAAGGCTTTCAGCGGAGTTGGATCTATTTTCCGGTCTATTTGTCTTCCTTCCGCCTCGTTGCCCATTTACTTCAACTTGGCTGGGGGTAATTCTTTACTTATCGATTGATTCAACGAACTGTATTTTGATCAAGAGTCGACAGCAGTGGTATCTCATTAAAAAAAGGAGGAAATATCCTTCAGATATATGAAAAAATCCTGTATTAGTCTTTTCCATATTAGGTTCGTATATTTTTCCCTAAATCTAAACGAGTTTAATCACATCGCTGCACCAGAGATACGCGACCTAGCAACAGGATGCGATTCGACGAATAATTAAAACGTCTGTGGCTAAAGAAAATAATGTCGTAGGTTACAAAAAATGCTTTAAAATACGACAATTACCATTTACGCGAAAACTTCTTGAATAATTAACTTATTTCATAGTCGCTGCGCACCCAGACAGCTAGTAGATTCCAAAATTTTACAATTCTGCCGCTCTGGTGGCACCAGCACGTTTTATATTAATCTGAGAAAGATGTAAGAAATTTCCATATGTGCTGAAATTCAAAACGCACGTATGGGATTCATTTCGGACTCGCCCTTGGGCAGTATTGGCGAAAGGTTGGATTTTTTTGCACGGAATTTGAATGGAGCGCTGTTTAAACTGTGGTAAAATGAGAATACATGTTTGTCTTCTTCGATTATTTTTCTTTATGGGATTTCACTGCCCAAATGAACCCCTGCTCCCAACATTTGTTACATAGGTACTACCTTAGATCAAATTATCCCAATATTGGTTGTTTACTGCCTTGTATGACCTTAATGTTAGTTGCATATACCATTATTTTGTATGTTCTCAATTCTGGTTGCATGCATCATTCAGCCCTGATATTGTCAGCTTAATTACATTTAATATTCCAACTACTCGATCTAAAATTCTGTTTAACTGTAACAATAATTTCAGGACTGAGTCATTCAAATATTCATTGGTACCTCGACTTCACACAGTAGGTAATACATATTCAGATATAGTAGACATTTTCAACTGCTCTAAATACAAATACAAACAAACGATTATTGCATATTCGTACATCCTCTATAATTATTAATATATGTGTCTAGAGTATAAGTAACAGTGAATGTGAGGTATGTTTTGATTTTTCGCCTCTGAACTTATTACTTAGAATGGTACTTACACTATGTTATTCCTGTATTTGTTCGATATATTATCTTTGAACCTACTGTGGTGTGTTTTGCACCTGTTTATTATAACTAACTTTATACGTAAAAGCCCATATAGGGGTATATTATACAATAAATAAATAAATATTTCTTCCTTTTTTGTCTGCAGTATGTCGTAGGGACCACAGTTTGTTTTTTGATTGCACGTGCAACCTTATCTTGCATGCTCCCAATATTGTTGGGTAGTTACTATCACGGCTTGTATATTCCCGACATTAATTTCAAGCAACTTTAGCTGACCTAAATTTTCCAAAAGGTCAAACTAATAATGAGCAACGCATTTCGGATATATTGTGATTTTCCTATAAAAGAAAAACTCTTCATCACAGTACAACCGACATAATTTTCGGAAAAAATTGTAATCTACTTCCAATTAAATTTACCAAGCTAATTAAATATCAAAAGTTTTTAATATATTTCGTGATTTTCCTATGAAAAGATCGTGAATTATGTTCTGGTTACGTCCAAGGAACCAGCCCACCAGACCGCACCGATATCTAACTCACTTTCGATAAATTAACATAAAAAACCATCATCCGACCACGCAACCGACAGCCAGCACTGCATTCTCAAACACCTACAGCCTACAGCATTTAACTCTGTTAAGGTAGGGCTATTGTGAAGACAAATAATTAGTAATCTGGTATTGTTGATTCACTTTCAATATTTTAGTGAACTTAATAAGGAACTCCAGTACATTAAAACAAATCTGACCGCCGTTTAGTAACTAAAATCACCTCGAGGGTGTTTTACATCTTGTTAAAGTTTGTAACTCCTTTTAAATAGATATGTTTTTAGACTTTTCTTAAAGGTTTCCAAATTGTTTTCTATCCTTAAAACAAATGGAAGGTCTTTTCTAGAATGTGGGCCCAGTACATTGAAAGCTCTGTCTCCAAACATACATCATTCGTACGAGAGGGTTCAATCAGTTTGTTGGACGCATCAGACTTGACCTATCTGAGCGTGAGTTGCCTCTGAGTGAGATTGTCCCTCACGCAGAGATCACTCAAGTATGGTGCCAGCTCGTTAAACCATAAGACAAATTTAAAAGTGAACTCTTTCTGTGACTCGAAGCCAGTGTAGGCATTTACCCAGAAGAGTAATGATGTGACAGTATTTGGTGGCAACTCATATTAGATGAGCTAGTGTGTTGAACACTCCTTGCAGTCTGTTCAAATGTACATTCGACAGACCAGCATACAAACTATTGCGGTAGTCCAAACTGAAGACTACTAGAGCATTTACTACGTTTTGACTTAAGTATCAGAATATATCTTTTTTTCTAAAGTTAGTTTTCATAGTTAAACTATTTTTAAAGCCCGACGAAACGATCCAATTCTTGGCCGGTCGGTTTTGAATTTACAATGTCAAATGCCAAAATAAGTTTGAGTTTTACCGTACACAATTTTATATTCTATTCCTAGTAAACCATTACTAAACTAAACTAAATAAGTAATAACACTATTTGACCGGTCAGTAGTTGAGTTGACATCGCGTCTGGGCGTTGTGAGTTCAATCACGTCCTCCATCACGATACAAGCAACATCTTCCGCTAACTGTAGTAGGAGATTTTCAAATATTGTCATTTTATTCGTAACCAGGGAATGTTTGTCTTTCTACCTACAAGTATTTAGAGACTCTAACTCAAAGAATTATAATACATAGTATTTAAGGGGAACGGCTGCGGTGCCTGTTTCATACAAAACTGAATTTTGGATTGGAGGCCAAAATACCCATCCAAACGGAATGATCTATATGTTTAATTAAAGGTTTAGTTTTATTTATTTAACAATAATAGTTTTTTTATATTGAAAAACAATTCTAGAGCTTAAAGTCACCCAAATTAAGTTAAAATTTCGCCAAATACAAAACAAAATCGACAAATAAAAATTTCCATAGAAATCCAAAATCTAATTCGCGCGGATGAGACCCGTGACGTTAGACGTCGATAATGCAATGGTACATGTTTTGATGTGGCGATTTTGTATTCACTTTTAAATAACGATTTATAAATTCTACGTATTATATATGATAAGAATTGTATATTCTGAATCGGCATTAACATGTATTTTTTGTTTCAAATAATACCAACCAAAAATGTTGGGAACTGAGATTTTGTAAATTTGAAGAAACCTGACCGTAAAAAATCGTCTGAAGCGAGAACCTACTTTGTATAACTAGTGAGAACCTACTAATATTTTTGTGTAAAAAACCTAGAAAAGGGAAATAAACGGAATATGGAAATTATTATTTAAGGGATTGTGTATGGTTAGTCTTAGAATTAATTTTGGATTTAGTAAAGTGATTGCTAAGTCGAAAAAGGTTACATTAAAAGAGGAACAAATTAGGAAATTGGATGGTAGAAAAAGATCGGGTATTGTGGGGCTCTATCATCACTGCTTATCCCTGCGGGCATGCGTATCAGCTTTCAGCACATCATCAAACATATCCTCTATTATAAAATGGAAACATTTTTACACAACGCGTTCTTTAATAAAGCTTGTTTTATATGGTTCACAAATTTCACACTCTCATAAAACATTCAATTACACAAAAATGCAGAGGAATCGCAAAATTCTCTCACAATTTTTTTTAATGTAATTGATTTATATGATGGTAAAAATAAATTTAAATTAAGCAAATCATTTAAGATCTAGAAGAAGATCAAAAATGTCAAATGGCTTGAATTACACAGTTTTTAATTTGACACTATGTGTAATATTAAATGATTTAATAAGAAAATGGCGTAATATTATATGATTTAACTGGTCTTCCCCTGAATGACACATCTGTCAAATGGCTAGAATTACATAGTTTTTAATTT
Organism: Halesus radiatus; assembly: GCA_022606495.2. Taxonomy (NCBI): domain Eukaryota; kingdom Metazoa; phylum Arthropoda; class Insecta; order Trichoptera; family Limnephilidae; genus Halesus; species Halesus radiatus. The sequence continues at coordinate 322 of JAHDVE020012289.1, read as the reverse complement.
GTAATATTAAATGATTTAATAAGTAAATAACGTAATATTAAATGAATTAACTATGTTTTCTTCCCCTGAAGAAGGACATTTCTGTGAAATGGCTTGAATTCCATAGTTTTCAATTTGACACTATGTGTAATATTAAATGTTTTAATAAGTAAATGGCGTAATATTAAATGAATTAACTATGTTCTTCCCCTGAAGAAGGACATTTCTGTCAAATGGCTAGAATTACATAGTTTTTAATTTGTAATATTAAATGATTTAATAAGTAAATGGCGTAATATTAAATGAATTAACTATGTTCTTCCCCTGAAGAAGGACATTTCTG